>APFE031554125.1:0-67516 GCA_000404065.3 Pinus taeda | reverse complement strand
ACCCTGCAGGGGTTCGGGGGGGGTGGGGGGGGGGTCAAGCCCCCCTCGCTGGGGGGTCCCGGGACCAGCAGCCCCCCGACGGGGGTTTTCGGGGCAGCACCCCAGAAGCTAAAAATAGATGTAAAATTGCCTTGTAAAAGTATAGTAATTTCTAGTCAATCTGAGTCGTTCACTAGTTAGATGACCTGACGGTAGAACTTATGTTTAGTTTAGGGTTTTTTTCCCTAGAAGGCAACCCCTCTCTTTGTATGAGGACATTGTATTGAGGTTGTGTAATATATGTGTATTCTCTAAGCAAGAAACAAAGAGGTGAGACTGTGAGAGAAAGTAGAGGATATTATAGCAGATCTATTATAGGTTATGTCTCTTCATTTTGCTAGATAATAGAAAGGAAGGACTGGCTGTTCAAGGTGGACGTAGCCCAAATTGGGTGAATCACGTATATCTGTGTCTCTCTAGTTTTATACGTTTTTTGTGTTTATATTTATGCAATATTCTATATGTTCCATTGCTATGTAATATATAATTTTCTAACACCTATTTGATGTTTGATGTGGGATCTTGTTTTGTTCTTGATGTGAGATGTACTTATTGTCATGTTTTTATTGAGATCCATTTGTTGTCATGTTGATGGGATACTCATGTGTCGCCATGTATGTTTGAATTGAGATCCCTTTGATGCCATGTTGGCGGGATGCTCACCATTATCACACGTGAAATCATGTCATGCTGATAGGAGTCCTTTGTTGAATGAGAGTTCATGCAGCGGAACATATCTTGGAGCCACTCCTACATGAGGGTGTATTCCTTGTATGATAGAGAAAACACATGCATGTACATCATCACTCTTTCCAACACTTTATGCAGTGACCTACACCATCTTGACACTGGGGCCTGGAGACGTATTCCCTCCTGGACAAAACACCGTTATCAACGTCTCTTATTTTATGTTGTTGATTCTTGTTATGTTCCCTCTTCTTTACAATATGCATATATGTTCTTTTATTCCCTTTTAAATGCAATTCTAATCACATCACGAAATCAAAATATCTTGGTTAAATCCGGGAGTTGAGTCAACTTGGATAAATATGGCATCATCAAGTGTGGTCATTCATCTATAGTCCTTCAATAGTGAAATATCCATCAAGGGTAAGGACATCTATCAATGGGTGTCTAGGACAAGAATTTTTCCTAAGTGGCATGACATCTTCATTAGTGGCATGTGCTCTTAGCATTTTTATTAATAACATCCTTAGCATGAGGTATTGACATCACAAGAATATTTGTCATCTCGATCAATACCATATTGAGATCAATGACAACCTTGACTAACACAACCTTGGGATCTTGCTCATAGATTTCTCTTGCATAGTCAAACCATTTAATTGTAATACTATTTCCAGTCTGCATCTTTCTTGGTTGGACCTCCTTCCAAAATAATTTGAGATTATTTTTCTTAAGGAAGATTAGTTTTTCTGATCCAAATGGAAAATGGCATCAACCCATGGTATTCATCCACCAATGGAATTTACCCATGGTATTGTAAGTGGCATCCACCCATGGTATTGTAAGTGACATCCACCCATGGTATTCATTCGCCCATGGAATTTACCCGTGGTATTGTAACTGAAAAATACTATAAGTAACAAGTCTCATTTTGTAAAATGATAGTTTGTCTGCCATAATGTATCTTTTACAGTTATTCTCCATTTTAATAAAAAGTTCTTTGTGGGTTTATTTACTGTGTGTTTTCTCATTTTCTTTTAGGCATTGAAAATTTTCAAAGCTTGGGCCCCACCCCCCAAGGTCCGGATCAATGGTATCAGAGCAAGTTATGATTCCATGGAAATGAGGGTTTGATACATATTTCAATTTCAAATTTTGCAACAATATTAAACAAACTTCAGCTATGTGCTACGTCCTTCACAGAGCATTTTCTTGGGCCAAGCGGGAATAATTTTTATCTTTTCATTTGTTTTGCAGGAATGATTTTGGGTGGTGCGTTTGTAGATCAGATCTGAAATTTTTGGTGCAAATTTTACAAAAAAAAGTAACAAATTTGCATTCTTTACGAAAAAATACCCAAATTCAAAAAAGAATCGACTGAATCAGAGTCCGGATGAGGGAGATATCATTGATTTAAAATCAACTATGTTGCAAAAATGTTTCTGATGACAATTCGTGGACGATGATTCTCCTATATTTTTTTGCAATCTTAGCGCATAATTTCAGAAAATTGATTGTAGATCTAAGCTCCTCTCGAAAAAGCACTCAATTTCAAAAACAAAAATGGGTCGAATCAGAGTTTGGATGTGGGAGAAATAATCGATTTAAAATCAACTATTTTTTCAGAAATTTTGTTACAGCAGAAAAGTTGCAGCGCGAATTTGAGATTCTAGAGTGTCCAGATAAGGATTTCCAACACATGGGAAGATGCAAAATGGTCCTTTAGTTTCCAAAAATAGGTTATAATAAACATTCTAAGTTATATTGACCGAGTTATGTCCATTTTAATTCTCGACCAGCATTCAGAGCGAGTTCCCTTTAGAGACGTGCCTTCTCACCCCGCTTTAGTAAGCACCCGCTTCACATTCATCAGTTTCAACATAGCAACATTCGGCTTGGGTTCTTTGGAGACGTGCCTTCCCACCCAGGCTATGTAGGCACCTACTACTTCATCAACAACCAACATCACAGTTATGGGTCAACCACACAAAATCCTTGTCATCGAAGTCCATTTGCTAGGCTGCACACTGTCAGTATCACAGTTCGTCAAAAGCATTACAAGGTATCTCTATCCTCAGATCTTCGCTCATCATGGTTATGGGTTAACCACATAAAACCCTTCTCTTCAGTGGCTATTCATATTCAACAAAGGCTTCGCAGGAGGGAACTTCACGCAATGGGGACCACTACTTCTTAAGGAGGGAGGAATGATCCGAATGGAAAATGGCATCAACCCATGGTATTCATCCACCCATGGAATTTATCCATGTTATTGTAAGTGGCATCCACCCATGATATTGTAAGTGACATCCACCCATGGTATTCATTCACCCATGGTATTTGCCCATGGTATTGTGACATCCACCCATGGTATTCATTCACCCATGGAATTTACCCATGGTATTGTAACTGAAAAATACTATAAGTAACAAGTCGCATTTTGTAAAAGGACAGTTTGTCTGCCACAATGTAGCTTTTACAATTATTCTCCATTTTAATAGAAAGTTCTTTGTGGTTTTATTTACCATGTGTTCTCTCATTTTCTTTTAGGCATTGAAATTTTTCAGACCTTGGGGGCCTCCCCCCAAGATCCATTTCAATTTTTTAGATATTGGGGGCCTCCCCCCAAGGTCTGGATCATCTTCCCTCCTTGAAACCATGAAATTGACCTTTTTCTTTCATAATATCTTCTTGTAAGCCTTGAGCATTATGTTATCCTTGTTTGACTCTTTCCACTTCCTCCTTACCTTTTTGCATTCCTCGTCAAACCAAGCATTCATTGGAAAGCAATTTGTTTCAGGCTTCTTAATTTTTTCTCTTTTGCACTCCACCAATGTGCTTTAAATTAAATGTGTGAATTGGTGACTATGAAGGCCGTGAATTGGGATTTTCTCCTTCTTGAAGAGCCTCTCTAGTGTTATTTTAAAGGTATTACAATTTACTGGAGTCAAAAGAATTCTGCCCTTTGGGAGATTTGTTGGACACACTGAGTTTTTGACTCTAATTTTTTCTTTCCAATCCAAGAAAAACTTAAATAAATTGACTTGTGATATGATTTTAAGTCTTAAAGCTAATTTCCAATCAAAACTTCCTACATTTCCTCACACAAACCATGCCAACAAATTACATAATCTACTACACTTGCTCCATTATAATATTGCAAAGGAAATTACCGGACTTTTCCCATCTAGTCAAGCCATTACAATGACTAAATCAAAGGCCCCACATAGAGTAAGAAAGTTTTCACCATAGAGATTACAACGCTTGTCCTCTGGAATTCTTTCCCACTGATGATTACTCTCTTTTGTAAGCCAAATAGGGTCGCAGTCTTCTTTACAACAATATATATATATATATATATATATATATATATATATATATATATATATATAGAATGCTAGTTCACTCACTTGCAATCCTAGCATTCAAATCACCCACTATAAGGACTTCACCTAGCTGAGAATATGTTGCAATATCTGCTTTTAAGGTTGCAAAGGAATATTTGTGGTCAAACCCTATACTTTCGTAGATTTTTGACTTGCAGCACAAAATAGCATGTTGCAATTCTAATGTGACTTTCATTTTCTGATATTTTAAACCAAATGAATTGTTTATTTGAGTCTTCTTTTTCTAACTGAATGAGACGACCTTCTTTTTCCCTCACTAATACCATGTTGCCCCCATGTCCTTTGCCATTCTCTGCTGCCTTGTTCCACACTACCATCTTCCAGTATTCTTTAAACAAAAGTGTCTTGCACCCTTCATGCTCATGTGTTTTTATGAGGCAAATTATGGCTCTATCTTCCGCAATAGGCCCTAACCCAGGCCCTTGTCTCCATGGGTAACCTTCGCATTTCCAACAAACTAATCTTAAGGAAACTCGAGTATGATTTGATTGTTATTTATTTTGACATGAAAGACTCACATTTGAGTCTTTTTCCCTGCGTTCCCATACTAACCTTTCTTTCTGATTTCCCGTTGAAGAGTTTGTTGCCTCTTCTTTATTACCATCTTGTTGCTCTATTTTGGAAGGAGGTCCAAATTGCGCTATCACAACTTTACCTTTATAAATCCATTCTCTCTTGCCTTCATCTCTTACTGCCCTAACCTTTAACATTTCCTCCCTCCTCTCTTCCTGTTGTCTTATAGTTAAATCTTCTCCTAGAAAAAACGAGAACCCCTCAAGAGATGCTTCTTGCTTATAATGATATATTTATTACCCAAGCTAGGCATGATGACTTTTATGGGCTTGACTATCTCCCTGTTAAACTTACCCACCCTCCATGCTTGACATATTTGACTTTGCCATATCAACTTGTCTTTCAAAAGTCCCTTGCAAGGTCAAGAGTACATTCATTTTTCCCATAGTCTTTGACCCCTTTAATAATTATATTTGCTACTCTATTTTGTCTTTCCTTGCTTTCTCTATCTTGTATGTTGTCAATCCGAATGTTTGTTTCTCCTTCCTTATTAGCAGAGTTGCTAATAACTTGAGCCCAAGTTTTGAAAACTTTTGTGGAATCTCCTTTCATTTCTTCTCTCACTTTCTCTTCATGGTTGTCTATTTGGGCAACCACTTTCCCTTTATCATGAGATGGTTTCACATTCACCACCTATGTACTTTCCACTACAGATTTATTTATGTTTTGCACATCCGCCTTCATGCGTTGCCATGGAGAGTAATGCACTGTCATACTATTAAAGTGTTTGTTTCATTGTTTGTATTTATACCCAACCTCAATATGAAAAAGACTTCTTACTCTGCATTGTAATTCAAGGATGCACCCTTTACCCACTTATACGAGCCCTCATTAATATTTACCAAAATAATAAATAAATAATAATTTAATTTTAAAATACACAAATTAAATAAAATATTAACTTATAAATTCTTTATGAATAAGTTATTGTAAATAGATCTTAATTTGTAAAATTGAATTAAGACCTAGTTAACTTATACACAAATAAACTTTCAATACAATTTCAAGCAAGAATGTGAATGTTTGTTGTTTAAAATATTTTTTGAATGAATAAATTGATTCAACAACTTGAAAAACTGTAGAATTCTACCAATTAAATAACTTAAACTCAAATTTTTAAAAATAAATACGGGATTTTAGCTAAAATTAATCGTAAAAATATCGTGAAAAATCTCATTTCATTTGTAAATTAAAATAAAATACATCTTAAATTAATTGTTATAATTCAAAATGCTCAGTAAATCCATATTTACACTGGCATAAATTAAATTAAAATATTACGAATAATATCATCATGGGTTTACGTGTCTATCAAAGTTTTTTGAAAAGATCACACCAGGAAATTAAAAAAGACAAAACGGTCATATATTTAATCTGGCATTAGGGAAGAGTGGCCGGCCCAACTCTAACTCAAAAAGGTTTTATCGCGCAACGGTCCAAGATACAATCCAAAAGCTCACAGCTCATTCTCTGGGAAAGGAAGTTACAGAAACACCGAAAAAATCATAATGGTTCGCGTACTTTGATACAGGCTATAAGTTGAATTTGGGCGTAGGGATCGAGGAGAGAAATCGGTTCTTTGAATGGGTGTGCAGGTAGGCTAGTAAGTTACAAGGTCTGGTTATGTCTTATATCTATATCTAACATTCTTAACCATCAATGGTCTTGAGACTCTGTTGATCTTCCATTACAGTAATGGGATTTTCAAGGGGGGTTTGTTTCCAGGAACAATGTTGAAAGGTTCAAGTGTTTGCTATTTTCATTTTTAGGGAGGTTGACCTGTAAATGGGCGGTTCAGGCCGATGACATCGCTGTAACTGGTGTAAAGTCAGGTATGTGGAAATTTTGTTTTATACCAGTGTGGAAAGGAAATGAGGCTGGCTGTTTGATAGTTTTTTCAAGAATAAAAATTTGTGAAATTTGCTGGTGTTGGGGTTTTTCTTTTCATTGGGCGGGGAATGAAACTAAATGTATTTGTACCTGTTGCATTGATTGCGTTTTTAATTTTTGTGGATGTGGGTGAAAATTTCATAATGTATATTATTATAAATGAATGTATTTAGATCAGAGGGATCATAACAGTGTTGGTGTTTCAGGAGCGATAAATTCATTAGTTCAAAGTAGATACAGGTAGATTCGGAGAAGAAGAAGATTCAGAGGAGAGGATCCGGGGAAATAAGTTTCCTGACTCTGACAAACACTTACAGATATATTCGGATTGGGGGAATAAGTTTCTGACTCTGAGGATTCGGGGAAATAAGTTTCTGACACTGAAGATTTGGGGAAATAAGTTTCCTGACTCTGACAAAAAAATAATGTACAAATGGATTCGGCTCTGGGGACAATAAGTTTTGGACTCTGAATAAAAAGGTGTTACAGTAAGAGAACCGTGCCCATTGTCTTTCGGAAAAGCATCGAAGCCGTGGACAAGCATTCAACTCCACGCCAGGGGTTATATATTGTGTAAAGGCTTGAAATTTTTTGTCGCCAGAATGGGATGCAAGGCTTCTAAGAATAGGGTGGAAGGGGGATTAAATGCTCCAGTCAATTTTCCAATTCCAGTAGATGATTTTCATCAGGCTGAAAGAAAAGAAGAACCTCCCAGCTATGGGGATGGGTTCCACAAATTCGGGAAAGATCAGGTCGACCAAGTTGAGGATTCAGGTTCAGGATGGTCGAAAGTCGGCAATCTTATCGCCAAGTACAAACATTCTTTGAAAGCAAATCATGGCAATTCCAAAAAGAACAGTAGCAATGGCAACTTGCAGGAAGAGGAAGCTAACGAAGTTGGCAACAGAAAGTCTGTGGACCGGTCATCCCGTTTTTCTTCTGTGAATATGAAAGATATAGAGCAGCTGGTCGAAGGGAAGGTCGAACCCAGGGTGAGTATATGGCAGAGAGTTACCCGTAGCGTAAAAGTTGCAGACGAGACCTTGTGCTCACTTGAAAAAACCCCTTCGAAAAATGGAAACTCCAAGTGGAGGTTTAGGGCGCCCCCTGGGGGCGAAGATAGGGTGGTTCTGTATTTTACGAGCTTGAGGGGAATCAGAAAAACATTCGATGATTGCTGCATTGTGAAATTGATTCTTTTTGGTTTAAGGGTTTTGGTGGATGAAAGGGACATTTCCATGCATGCCCCATTTCGGCAGGAATTGCAGGATCTGTTGGGGAATCCCATAACAGTGCCTAGGTTGTTTATTGCAGGGATATACATCGGTGGGATTGAGGAGATTCTGCAATTGCATGAAGCGGGTGAATTAGCTAAGTTTCTGGAAGGCTTCCCCCGGCACAATTGCTCTATCATGTCCTGTCATGGTTGCTGTGACTCGAAGTTTGTTCCCTGCCTCAACTGTGATGGCAGCCGCAAGATTTTCACACAGAAGTTGGGTGCTCAGGACCAGAGTCGAGTTGTTTGGAAGAAGTGCCCCTGCTGTAACGAGAACGGACTGATAAGGTGCCCTGTGTGCTGCGCGGACACTGCTTTTATGTGCTGTGCGTGCTGTGTTGACGCTGACGGTACTTTTGTGAAAGCCTGACCTAACCTTTAACTTTCCCAGTGGTTGTATATTCTTCAACAACTCACACTGCGTGCATGCAGCATTGTTTTTCTTTTAAAGATTAGAGTCCATTTCTTAATACATCATCATCACTCTCATTGTTTATTCAAGTCATCCAACTCAAACTTTTATTCACCAAATTGAAAGGTTAAGTTGTACACATATTTGATCAGAAGGCTTTCAATGCCTGTGCTGCGAAAATTTTATGCTTAATGCTCTTCTTCTATGGAATGAATTTGGCTGATTTGTTGGAATATTTTAGCCGAAATTCAGTTGAATTGCTACCAAATGAATTTAGCTGATTTGTTGGAATATTTTAGCAGAAATTTAGTTGATTTGTCATGGAATATATTCAACTGATTTGTGGGAAAATTTAAGCAGTAGTTTTGTTGTTTTGCTATGGAATGCATCTAGCTGATTTGTTGGAACTTTTTAGCAGAAATTTGGTTGGTTTTCTGTAGAATGGATAAGGTTCTAGCAGAAATTCTGTTGATTTGCTGGAATCTATCCTGGAAAATAATTACTTGATTTGCTGTAGAATGAATTTAGCTGATTTCTTGAAACTTTTAGCAGAAATTTAGTTGATTGGCTGGAACGTATTCTCTGGAGAAAAGGGCTAGGTCTCAGATCACTTTTATGCAAGCTTACCAGCTTTGCCAAAGATATAAGGTCTAGATATACACAACACTCAAATTTCCTTGTATTTTTAATATAATTTCTCAATACTTAGATATATTTTAACAATATTTCTTCTTTAATAAAACTTAACTCCGCTTTTACATATGATCTCTGTATGTACATATGATTTTCCCATAGTATCATATGATCTCTGTTTTACACATGATTTTCCCAGAGTATTTTTGTTTGGTTTTATTATATATTATGGTCATTAGTGTGAGCAGTTGGCTTTGTGTTTAAGTTTTACATAATTTTTTTGTTTGCTTGCATATTTAAACATCATTATTTTGTAGAGGTGGTGAGTTGGTTTGTGTGGGGTTTAGTTCTTGCCAGGTTTCAGGTTCAAATTTTATGGGAAGGGTTGAAGATGGAAGTCACCTTTGAAAGAATTAAACTATCCTAGTGGTGTTGAAGCTCGACTGAGCTTCACATCCTCTGGTAATAACATCATACTGGTGGGTAAATCATTCTTCCATTAAATATTGAGACTGACCCTGATCTAAAATCAACCTAATTGCAAAAAATAAAAAATGCTCTGTATGTATATAGAATTTTCACATATGATTTTTGCTTTCTTACAAATCTAACAGCAACACCTTACTATTATGGTCATTAGTGCAATGTGTTGGCTTTGTGTTCTGTATATACATATGAATTTCACATATGATTTTTGCTTGCTTACAAATTTAAACAGCAATACCTTGCAGAGAAAGGTGAGTTGGCTTGTGTGGGGTTTAGTTCCTGCCATAGCTCAAATTCAAATATCACTGGAGGGGTTGGAGATGGAAGCCACCTTTAGATGAATTAAACTATATCCCAAGGAGTGTATTCAAGCTCATCTAAGCATCACACAATTCTAATGATAATATCCAACTAATGAGCAGGTTGTTCTTCCATCTAACATTAAAACTGACTCTGGTCTAAATGTAATTGCAATAAATAAAAAAATACTCTACATATATCTAATTTTCACATATAATTTGTGCTTTCTTACCAATCTAATAACAACATTTAACAAAGAAACTTAAGCTACAAAATTATCACAGCAACACTCCGCAGAGAAAGTTACTATAAGATTATCAATCACTTAACCCTCTCTGCTGCGAGGCATTACTGTTTAGATTTGTAATTCAAATTCATTGTGAAATCACAATACATTTACATGATTATGGATACAAGAATGGATGGGCAACATAATGAAAATGCCAAACCCTATTCAAATGGACGGACACCATAATGAAAATGCCAAACCCTATTCAAAAAAGGCAATGTAAATAGCGCCAAGCAAATGAGAGTACAATTGATGATCTCAATGGAAACAAACTACTCTTATTTAGGCTTACTAGCTTTACTTGCCATCTCATTAATGTCTACCAACCATTCCCTATAACTAAGGCAAAGTGATCCTTATTTGATCACTGCCCAATTAACGATATGGACAGTTTTTAATCACCGTAGCTACCAATGATCATTAAGCATGTTCACAACATGATTTTTGAAAAAAGGAAAATGGTAGAATTTTAATAAGGCACTCTTTCTTTGTCACTACAAACTTAATAACAAATTTATATAAATTTTAATTATAATTAGAGTTTCACTGTAATCTAAATTTTGTACACAGTGGGACAATGCCTTTAGAGGTTTTGCTTAACTTGAATCCACCTAAACTGTTGAAAAGTTGAGCAAACCTCTGGATTAGTGTGAATTCCCACTTTGTATATTATTAAATTTTGACAAAATTAAATGGTTAATTAAAAAGAATTATTTTGATTAATTGAGTTGAATTTATGCTCCTGTGGTCGGTGGTGCTAATGGTATATATGGAAATGATGGCTATAATTTTATTTTAGTTAGGGTTGTGATGATGGACTTATGTTTTTTTGGCAGTATTATATTTATATCTATATAATGTAAGCAATGATTAGTTTGTTAGTTTGTTTGGTTTGTACTATAACACATAGATATAGATGGAAGAAGGATTCAAAGTGTTTGAATTCTTATGTTTTTTTCAAAAATGAGGGGGGTAAGTCTCTCGGAAGAAGCTTGATAAACTCAGTTACATTATATCATATGTACAAGTAGTGTGATAGACACAATAAGCTGCCGGAGCAGCGAGGCAGAATGGGTACAATATGCTGTTGAGCAACCAACATGCAGTGGGAGTCGAACCTGGGTGGGGAGGCGATAAGCCAGCCGTCCCAATCACTCGGGCTATGGGTACAATATGCTGCTGAGCAACCAACATGCAGCGGGAGTCGAACCTGGGTGGGGAGGCGATAAGCCAGCCGTCCCAACCACTCGGGCTACACGACCACGTATCTAAAATTCTTATTTTTAGAAGTATCTAAAATTAACATTCATGAATTAGTATGGGTTTATTTTAATCATGAATCTAGCAAGTGCATACAGAAATTTTTTTTTGAGGTGCAAACCTCTTTTAAAATGCAAAACTTGAAAATATTTGCATTTTAAGAGGTTTGATCCTTATTGTTGACACTTGATAAATCAGTGGTTAAGATGATCTCTCTTTTTACACATATACCATGTGTAATTTTTCATTGTTTAAATTGCATCACCATGTGTAACTTTTCATGGTTTAAGTTGCATTGGACACTAAACTTGCAACCCAACCAATCCAACCAATCTTTGCTGGATTTCAGACAAAATTGATGAAAGAATATAAACCAAATTTTATAATAGTCAGACTATTTGAAAGGTTTTAAACACATATTTTCAGTTACTTTATATAATACATACATTGTTTTTTTAACCATATATAATAAATACATATCACATTGCCCACATTAAAATATGTTTTCTGTTATTAATAGATTTTGAAATACATGTAAATATCACTTAATATTGCATATTTAAATATTTTAGTAATTTTGTTTTTTTTTGTTTTTTAACTTTGAATTGCTTTTTCTCTTTGAGCACTAAAATAATAAAATAATTATTATTATTTTAAATTATAAGAATTATACATCTTCCTCACACTTAAAAGTTAATATATAAGATTTTCTCACACTTAAGTTAATATATAAGATATGCTTTATTTTAATTACTTTATTTGGAAGAAAATTATGTTACTTCATATGGATATCGATATATTTGAACAAAATTTGACCTGAAAAAAATGCTCAGAAAAATGGCCATTTCATCTGTGAATTACATTATGTCATTGTAATATTAGCGAATAAGATTATTGATGTTTTATATTGCTTTTAATTAAAACTAATCAAACATGTATATTCATATTTTTTAAATTATAGTTGACATTGTTTTTTTATTTTAATAATATTTCATTTTTATTTATTTTTAGATTGAAAGGATACGTATCCAACTCCATGTTGAGTACCAAAATTTGACCTAAAAAAATGCTCGGAAAAATGGTCATTTCATCTGTGAGTTACATTATGTCATTGTAATATTAGCGAATAAGATTATTGATGTTTTATATTGCTTTTAATTAAAACTAATCAAACATGTATATTCATATTTTTTAAATTATAGTTGACATTGTTTTTTTATTTTAATAATATTTCATTTTTAGTTTGAAAGGATACGTGTCCAACTCCATGTTGAGTATGGACGAAATCACAATCACAATCGTACTCCATGTTGAGTATGGACGAAATCACAATCGTACTCCATGTTGAGTATGGACGAAATCACAATTGTCCTCATAGTGGGTTGTAAAATGCACTTCTTGGTGCCATTATGGTGATCTTAAGATTATTATGGTTTATTTTTATGGTTGAGGTCATCATGATTATTCTTAGATTATTATGGTTTATTTTTATGGGTGAGGTCATCATGATTATTCTTGGAGGTTTATAATCTACAATGGCCAAAAATTCAAAGTCTTTGAATTCGAGCAAAATCAACACCATTGTGTAGAGCTCGGGAAAGTAAATCCAATGCAACTTGAACGAGTGAAAACCGAGTCCGTATGCAAAAGTTATTCATGGTCAAAGTAACTAAAAAAAGTCAAAGTGAAAGGTCAAGGATCATGGTTCCAGCAGGCAAGGTTCCTGATCATAATTCCAAGGTTCATGGTTCTGGGCCGACAAGTGGCGCATCCAAAGCAAGCCAAGAGGCTCAATCCGAATGTAACACATGGCATTCACAAATGTTCACAATTCACAGTGTTTCCCATGGTGGAATGTGGACTAATGGATTGGTGCCACATGGCCTAATGGATTGGTGCCACATGGCCTAATGAGAGGGCGAAATGTGGCCCAATCCAGGGAGGCCTTATGGCCTTGTGTTATTCATTAAATTTTGGTATGGATCTAGACATACCAAATAAGATTTGATCCTACAACCTATCAATGAAAAATCTCAACTCTTACCATTGGACCAATAACAATTCTTATTATACATAGTGCAAATCTTGTATTTAAAGTGTATTCACTGACAGTTTGGGGGGAAAGGATATGGCGGGAGCCCACCATATTTGACGGCTCCACCATATCACATATTATTATATACAATATATAGTGGATAAGTATGGAGTTAGCGGGTGGTAGGGAAGGCCGAACCCGTCGACATTTTTTTTTATATATGAACCATATCAGAATGAATCAGTGGGGAGTTTGGGATTTGATCCCCCAACTGCTCATATTTTATTATAAAATTTTAACCAGTTGGCCAAGGGCCACAAGTTGAAATTTTAATGCAGCAAAAGTTATGTTTATGCAGAAGACAAAGGCGATATAGTAGAACTTTGAAGGCTTGTTGTGGGAGTTTTAGGAGGTATTTTTGAGTGCCATCATTTGCGTTGGACTCCTGAGGTCGAGCAAAATACAACAAGACCAGTGAGGAATGTATTTGATGTAATTTGATGTGCTTTGATGACTTTTAAGAATTAATAAAGAGGCCTCCCCATTGAAGACCGGGCCTACAGATGTAGGCTTTGAGATAGTCGAACTTCGTTATCAAATTCTGGTGTCGTTTTCTATTGTGTGATTTGTAGTTATTTATTTGTTTCAACTTGCCCACAAGTTTCACATTTCATTTAATTTGAGATTTTTAATGGTGACTTAAAAATATACAAATACACCTTTAAAAGTTAGATAAACCAAGTTTCATGTTAGGCCCCTATGTAGGAATTTACAGGGTAACTTCCTCAGACAAAACACCAAAAGGACACCGCTCACAAACAGATCACAGATCAATACACCAATATTTTGACGTGGTTAAAACCCTCAGAGAGGGAAACAGTGCACGACCTGCGCCAACGTGGCTACTACAGGCAATTTATTAATAAAAGAATGAAAATTTACATAAGCTTCTCTCATGCACGGTTGAACCTACAAATGACCCTCCATACGCTTTAAATAGAATTCATGGACCAACCGGGTGTCAAGCCACGGATCAAGTGTCGGTAATACCGAGGAGAGAATGAACCGTCGGATCACTAGATATTGTGACCGTCGGATTGTAAGTTACAAAATGTACAACGGTAAAGAAACACACTTTACCTAACTCTATACCTAACTCTATACTAGACCAGGTTGAACTTAACTATTTCCTATGTGTCAGAATATCCTAAAAATTCCCAACATTAAATTGGTGGTTTGGTTTCTTCTGCAATGTTTTTTTTTCCAACGTCAGTTCCCTATCCCATTTTTTTCAAATATTCCTTGGCTAATTTACTCTCCTGATATAGTTTCACCCTTGATTGCTCTTGGAAATATTTGGAAAATCTAGTTTGTTGAACCCTTTGTTCTTGGTGTTTATTTTTTCAATCTTTTTAGTTATCCAACTTTTTGAGTTATCACCTTTATTTTGATTTTATCTTATGACTTCATCCATAGCCTTTCTGTTATGAAATTCAATTCTCTCTATATGGGAAAGGTAGGAAGATAACAATTGTTTGTATTCTAGCCTTTTCTTCTTTTAAGTAGGGCACATGCCTCAACAAACTCATACATATATTTCCAAACTCATCCATAGTGGATTTTCCTAATCTTAGCTCATGAATTCTCTCACTTTATCATCGAAATACATCTTAGTTATATATTTCTAATTGAATTCTTTTCCAAATAGTTTCCCAGATAAATTTTTACTTTTGATTCTCTTGACAACTTTTTTCTCTTCCCACCATAAGGCTAACTTACTAGACAATTGGTAAGTTTCGGATCTTTCCTTCATGTTATTTGGATAATTGTACACCTCAAAATATTTGGACATATAGAGGATCCATGTCTCTTATCCTTCTTCAGATTCACCATCAAAATGAGGACGCCTAATTTTCTTAAATTATGCTTGTAGTTGAGATTTGGTCCTCTTCTTCTTGGATTTGGAGGTGATACTTTTATATTTTTTTTCATCTTTCTCTTCGAATTCATGAGACTCATCTCCACGATGAGTTATATACTCATTAGTAGCTATTGACTCACTCCTAACTCTTTTCTTATGCTCCTTTATAATTTCTTTATTAATCATGTCTTCTTCCAGTTTCCTTAATAAATAGTCACTAATCTCTTATTGTTCTTCTTTGTATTTGGAAAAAATTTCTTGATTTTCTTTAATGTCATCTATGTCAGTCTTCAAGCTTCATATTACTTGCAGTAATTTAGATTCTTGTTTTTCATCATTACTAGTTTCACCTCCCATAATTCCTAATTCATTCCTCACCACCCCTTAGTGATCCTATGGAAGTTTGTCCATTAAATTATTTAGCCATACCTAAAACTCCTAACATTCTTTCGAAAATTTTTATCATGACATATATAACTGTTTTAGTTTCAGGACCCATAAAATGCCCAATGTTATAACCTATATCTCTAATACCAATTATAATGAACCTATTCTATAGTGATTTTTTTAGGTATATACACATATGAATACTAATTCATATTCATCATTGTTGATACATATAACAAGTTTAAAGTTGTAAATTGGTTTATTATATGTCAACAATATAATCCTTCCATAATTGTGTTATTATTAATAATTGTTTCCTAAATCTATTTTAAGAATTCTTTTTCTTTCACCTGTTTAATATTATGATTATCCTGGGCATATTATATACCTATAGTAATTTTATGATAATAGCACTCTTTTTGTATGTGATCTCTCTTTAACTCACATAATTATACTTTGTCATTGCTATTACTAATTTATAACTGGTACATATATAGCAACAATTATAATTAATACATAATATATGATATGTATATATAATGGGCCTCTTCATCAAGTTAAAACCTTTATATTATACAAAATGTTTTGTGTCAGGGTTTATACTATGCCACCCATATGAGTTATGGTCTCGACATAGCATACATACATACCAACCTTCTCTAGTTTATGTGATGCACTATTTTTATAAGTTACATCGTTAAGTTTCCATGTTCCGATGTGTATGATGTTTATAAGCTTAAGGACATTGGATTATGTTATTCTATATGTGCGTGTTTGTGTGTGTGTCTGTCTGGAAATTTATATGTATTTACGTGATAGTTCGTAGTACTTTCACAATTATTCATTTACCTATCACATCTATGGTTGTTATGTGACCTAGATTCAGACCAATCACAACTATAAATTTACCTACTAGATCTATGGCTGTTATGTGACCTAGGTTCAGACCAACGATGCACTTCTAGCATTAATATTATAGTGGAACACACATTTACCATTGAAAACCCTTAGAGGTATATATGTTATACTATTGTTTTTCAGGGAGGTATGTCCAACCTACACAACCAATGATGTTACTGTAATTGTATCATGTATGTCCAACCTACCCAACCAATGATGTTACTGTAATTGTATCATGTCAATGATGATAGAAACCCTTCGGGTTTTGTTTTGGGATGATGATTATTGTCATCTTCGCTCTATGCGTTATGTCATAGCTTATTTTTCTTTCACCTTCCAATCTCTACAACTCTACAAATCTAGTTATTTTCACAATGTTTGACTCTACTATTAACACAATGTAGCTCATGAAATGTAATTTAATGAATGATACCCATTTCGCATTCTCAATGGCGATGACGCCTTAGTTATCATGGCGTATTAACTTAGTCACCCGAGAATTTTTTACTGGTAATTATTATTTTTCTATCTATCAATTTCTCTATTGTTAGTTATGATTCTCGTTTGTTTCTTAGATGTCATAAGATAAAACATTTGAATCTGTATGCACTTGAGTTATGGTTTTCACGCATTTTATTCCTTTAAGGTTAATTATTTACACTAAATCGCAGTAACGACACTACTCGATTTACTCTGTAGGATTCTTTTGCAAGACTTATAGTTATCTTCTTTGTCAATGGCCTGTGTTAACACGACGTATACTTTCAACTTTTATTGTGCTGGAAACTTTTTACATTATGCGCCAATGGCTCATGTAGAGATTAAAAGGTTTTCTGATATAATTTCTGTACTTACCCATTTAGGATTTTTTATTCAAAGGGTTTTATAAACCATTTTTTCTTCTTTTTCTACTGACCTTTTCTATAATAGGTTAGTTTATTATAGAGAATTAAGAAGCTTTTAAACTTTTAACTCTTCTCATTTTGTCCTCATTTTGTCGTGTAGATATTTGCAAATTCGACTCTCAAAGGTTTTGATAATCTATTACCACGAGTAGGAAGGGTTTTATGGTCCTTATTGTTTATCTTAAATGTTATTAATTGATATGTTTTAAAACCCACTTGGGTTTATTTTGCTGAATCTTGTTATACGAAAAGGATTTTGTTGTTTTTCTTTGAAATTTTGTTTAATAAGGTCGATGAGTTTATTTTTGGCCCAAATTTTCAACTTACTAACTGTAAAAGTACCTTTAGAATCTATAGCTTGCAACAGAATATAAAAATGCAGATAAAACATTGATAGTGTATTCTATATTGTTGATTTTGACAGAAAACATGTTAGGGTTTATATTTATTTATCGACTTTATTAATAATGTCGTGGGTTTAATAATGATAAAACGCTCTCTATCTTCTTATCTTTATAATATATATTTTATATTTTCTTTACCATTTCTATTTTATAGGAAGCTGAGTTTTAACTTTAGTTTTGTTTCTTGAACAGGAAGGAAGAGCATAAAAGGAGTCAAGAGATTCTCAAGTTAATTACATTTTTTTTTTTATAAAAACTCTCTCCTTGAAGTGATTTTTCCCATTTCTAATTTATTCTTTTATCTGTATATAATTTAATTCATACTTCGTTGTGGTGTATGCTCATTCAGGTAATAAATTCATATTCGCCGTAAGAAAAAAAATTTCCCTCCATGTGTGCAGTATCGACATAACTCTAAGTCGGCTCAATTCACCTTCTTCCAAGTTGGTGAACTCCAACTCTTGGTTCCCCACTCTTTCTAAGTGTAGTTGGTGTGCTCTAAATTCAAAATGCTAAAATTTATTTAGTTTTATTTCCATCCATGATTTGTTATCTTATATATATTTTCAATCTGAAGAATTCTTCTTCCTCGTCTCGCAATATTTCTTTTACTAAAGCTAAAAGCCTTTGTTGTAAATTGAAAGTCATATATATATATTATATATATACATATACTCGGTTGTTCAGTTGTTTACTTGTATATTTCCTTCAAGTGCTACTTTTTAACCCTTAACATAACAATTCTATTATATGAACTATGGTCTTTTACCACTACACTTCCCTGAAGTGAATGTATAGTTATGATTATAATATTTTTCCATATATTGTTTTCATATTCTATTTCCATTCTTGGGTTCCAAGATATTTTGGGTGTATTTCTTTGTCAATGGAAATCATATAAGTTGTTACAGTTATCATTAAAATTTCTTTCTATATATATTATTACTTTTCATATTTTTATTAAAACTTTTCCAAAAAAAATACATAAATTAAACCTAACAACTCTCTTTATATCATTTATTATTTTCTTCTCTTATCACTATATAACAATTTTAGTAAACAATTATAAGTTTATTTTTCTTCTTTAAAAAAATAGATACCGTAGTTAGAAATATTGATTTGAATAATTATCTAGAAAATTAGTAGTCAAGCACTTGGCTCTTCCTAGCCTTGACACTTAAGAACCAGGAATCTCACCCTAAGCATATGATAGTTTGAATATTTTTCTATTTATTATTATTTTTTTTTTATTGCTTTTCTTGAAAATCATCTACAAGTTAGAAAAAGACAAAAACAAGTAAAAAATATATTTTCATCCAATCACTATCTACAATGCTTTTCATGGTTAATAATTGCCTCCATCTCGTTGATAAGTGGCATATAGTTATCATCTCATCAATGAGTTTTTGTTTTCCACTCTCGAAGACAAATCCATGTCTTCTAGAAAACAATTAATACAATTAATTTACCCATATCATAATTTCTCAATTAAATCTAATCATCTAAATTAGATGCCAAGGACCTATTAATGGGTAACAAATATTCCACAATAATTTGCAGCCTTATCTCTTTCAGCCATCTATATGCATATACTAATTTTCCAAAATTTCTTTATTCACCAAAAAAAAAGTAATTATAAATTGACAATAAGTTATTATTAACACTAAATTGTTAATAAATATAATTTTCAATGCCTTTTAATTAACCAAAAATATAATTTTTTTAATTAACCAAAATACAAATTGTATTTTAATTAACCAAAAATACACGTATAAGCGTTTAATTACATAAAGAATCAAACCATGGGATATTACATGACAGATAAACACTTCACGGAGTTATGGAAACTCCCCTTCCACAAAAATTAACACTAGAAAGGATGTCTCAGAAATGGACACAGTAATTCACTTCGTGCTTATTGCATTGTACATTTTTTTACGTACGGATACTGGTTAGCAATATAAAATTTATGGATTTGAAAATTCAATGATCAATTTTTCACATTCGATGGTTTTGTTGCTGTTTAAAGGTGATGAATGGATGTTTTCCTACTACCTTTTAAATCGTTAGAGTTCAACAACACCTTCGTACTCAATGAGAATGAATGCCATGTTTCCCATAGTGACCTCCAGTACAGTTCCCTAATCTAGTCTCAATGAATGCCCGGTTTCCCATAGTGACCTCCAGTACACTGCCCTAATCCAGATCGCGACCTCGGTAGACACTTTCTACTACGTAGTGAGTGTGTTGGTGGTATGGTTTAAAATCAATGAATTTTACCACACTCCGAAGGAGAGAGTCTATGATAAATAAGCAGAATAGAAGAGAAGACACCATGTTGAGATATGTGTTTGGAATAACACTACATTGTAATACATGAGAATTTGAATAATGAAATGTTTTTTCTTCACCATTGTATTTATCTATTCCATAAAATCTTGCATGGAAAACTAGGTTGCAATCATGCAATGAAGAAAATATTTAATGAATTTCAAATATAACACTAGCTTTCTGATTATGATCCATTCACTCGTAAAGGTAAAATGGCCACCGGAACACTAGAATTTAGTCACAATCGTCAGCGGTATACAACCTACACAAGAACAACACTTACCCATATGGTATTCTTTTCTTATGTTCTGTTATTTCTCGATATTCTGTTGTGTTTAGCGACTCGGTATTTCTTAGATGTTGGACATTATTGAATGCAATTCAGGAAACTAAACATTCGTTATGATTTCGTTTCTTTTCATAATTTACAATATGACACCTGAAAAGTGAGGAACATCAGGACACAACAATGCTTTCTCATCTCAAAGCACACCCTAATTAATAGAATCCTTTTAATAGAATAGGTTTGGATCCTTGTAATTGATAGAATCTTGTCATTGAGACGATCTTTGAGTTGTTTTCCTCTACTGGAAATAAATTTCGGTGGGTAACTATTTTTCTCTCCACATATTACCTTTTGGTTGACCAAAATGCTCTCGATAGAATTTGACCAAGTTTCGTGAGTGGATTCTCTTATCCATGTTGGTTTGAAAACGTTTGATTATGATAATTAAATATATTCGATGATAAGCAGCGTGTCTCGTGAAAATAGAAAGCTAACATGAAGTTCCATGTATCAATGTGATAGTGGATTCATTCATACAAGAATGTTTCATAATTATTTAAAGAATCTTCACATAGCAAGTTGTCATGGTTAGTCACTCAATCTCCCACTAAAGTATGTTTCACATAGCAAGTTGTCATGGTTAGTCACTCAATCTCCCACTAAAATATGTTTCATAAGTCGTTGAAGAATCTTCACATAACAAGTTGTCATGGTTACTCAATATCCCACTAAAGCGAGAGAGAATGTAGAGACAAAAATGGAAGTGGAAGACATATTCCAACAACCACTGAACTCACATACCGATCACCCAATTGGGTGTGCAGATGGAGGAGCACTTTCGCACCTTCTACACCTTGATCAATAATGAGTGAAAGATTTTAATGTCAGGTTTACTTGTGTTGAATTTGCTACGTACTTTCCTTGTAATTGTGATGGAAAAGTAATGTTTGGTGATTCCAATTAAAGTGGATATGGGTGATCCATTTTTCAATTTTTTTATGGTTTCTATGGCTTAAATTTCATCATAAAAATCAGCTTTGAATTGAAAAAAAGGAGTTACAGCGACTTGAATTGAAAAGGAAGGAGTTAAAGCTTTTAGGTGAGTACTGCACCTGGAGACTGCACTCAAACAAAGAGAACTCTCTCCATTCACTCTCATATTCATGAATGAAAGATTACATCATTAAGTACAATAGGAAGTTGCAACCAAACTCCTAAACTCTAGGAACAAATCCTAAACTAAGAAGATATGGTACAACTTGTGAACCATCTCTCCATTAATACGAAATAATATTAATTATTTTCAACTCCCCCCCTTAATGGACAAAGGATTATCCTGAACTCCTATCATCCTTCTAAACAATTCAAACTTTACATGCCCAAGAGGCTTAGTAAAAATATTAGACATGTTATCACAAGTTTTACAATATTCAACACATATTTCTTTTGACTGTAGTTTCTCTTAAACAAAGTGAAATTGAGTATCGATGTGCTTGGTATTTTCATGAAAGACTGGACTGTATGCAAGCTTGATGGTACTCTGGTTGTTAGCTTTGATAATAGTTTACTCTTTCTGCTCTTCTCCTGCATTGTTGAGAAGTCTTCTCAACCAGATAGCTTCACATGTGGCTGCACAGAATGCTTCGTACTCAGCTTCACATGAAGATAGAGCTATAGTGCTTTGCTTTTTGCTGCTCCATGCTATGACCTTGGATCCAATGTTGAATGCGTAACGATCATCCAAGTTACCTGCCCAATTGGAATCTAAAAAACCTGTTAGAATAACATTAGAAGTGTCAGTGTACAAAATGCCATAATTACTAGTACCACTAAGATACCTCAACACACTTTTTGCTGCGACCCAATGACTTTCTAGTGGTTTTGACATGAACTGGCTCAACACGCTAACTGAATATGCCAAATCTGGTCTAGTTGTAGTCAGATATATCAAACTGCCAACTAGCTGTCTCTACATAGTGGCATCCACCTCTTTAGTACCATCGTCACTGCTCAACTTTAAATTCTGCTGTAATGGTGTTGCTGCTGATCTGCACTGCTCCATTCTGAACCTTTCCAGCAAGTTTCTGGCATACTTCCCTTGAGTAAGAAAAGTTTGTCCAGAATCTTTCCATACCTCCAATCCCAAGCAATAATGAAGGTTTCCGAGAACTTTCATCTCAAACGCTTGTGACATTTGCTGTTTGATTTCTTTGATCAGATTGTTAGCATTCCTTGTTATGATCATATCATCTACATACAAAGAAATCAAAATAATTTGCCTCTGTTTATTAAACTTGGTATACAGATTTGGATCATTCAAGCTCCTATGAAAGTTATGCTGTACAAAAAATGAGTCAATTTTCTCATACCACGACCTCGGTTTCTGTTTTAAACCATAAAGTGCCTTTTTCAATTTACACACAAGATGTTCCTATCCCTTTTTCACAAAACCTTCAGGCTGTACTAAATAAATTTCTTCTTTCAAGTCACCATTCAAAAATGCAGACTTAACATCTAGCTGGTGTAGCTGCAATTTGTGTTTTGTTGCTAAGGAAATTAACATTTTAATGGTGTTTAATTTAGCTACAAGAGCGAAGGTGTCATCGAAATCTATTCCCTCTTGTTGTGAGTAACCCTTTGCTACCACTCTAGCTTTAAGTTTCTCTATACTCCCATCTGCATTTATTTTTGGTTTATACAGCCATTTACATCCTATTGGGGGTTTTACCTTCAGGAAATTCAACCAAATCCCAAGTATGGCTTCTATTTATTGATTCTATTTCCTCACATTGTAGCCCTCCATGCATCAGATTTACTTGCTTCCTCATAATTTGCAAGTTTTACAATGTTTACAATCTTTGACATTAATGCATAGTCTTTCAATCTAGAAGATAATCAAGTCTTCCTACCTAATCTCCTTGGTAGGGGACTTACTTCAACTCTGTCTATTTCAGAGTTTTCTAGGCTTGCATCATCATTGATTACAATATCTGTTACTTCTTCTTCTTGTTTCTTCTCCTGCTCTTCATCTTCCTCACTGTTTTCTTCTATTAGCAATGGAGTGTGGAAATCACTGTTAGAATCATCCTTTTCTTCTTGAACTTGTTCATGAAATATAACATCTCTGCTTGCAAAAACCTTGTGAGTCACAGGATTATATAACTTATATGCCTTGAACTCAGTACCATATCCAACAAATATACATTTCAGGGCTTTGGGGTCTAACTTCTTCCTATCTGCCTTAGGTATATGAGCATAAGCTTTTGACCCAAATATTCTTAGGTGACCGACTACTGGTTTGAATCCAAACAATACTTCAAAAGGGGTTTTGAAGCCTAAACATCTAGTAGGACTCCTATTCTTTAAATACACAGCAGTGTTAATAGCTTCTACTCAAAGACCATTTGATAGACCCTTACCTTGAAGCATGCTCCTTGTGCACTCCACAAGAGTTCTGTTCTTCCATTCTGCCACTCCATTCTGTTGTGGAGTGCGGGGCATTGTAAAATGTTGCACAATCCCATGCTGCTTGCAGAAATCCATGAACTCTCCCAACCTGTATTCTCCTCCTTGATCTGATTGGAGAATTTTTATCCTTTTTCCTATCTGGTTTTCTACCATGGATTTAAATTGTTTAAAATACTAAAAGGCTTGACTCTTTTTACTCAGAAAGTATATCCATGAAAATCTAGTGCAATCATCTGTAAATAAAAGAAATTAATATGCTCCTCCTAATGACCTAGTTTGCATAGGTCCGCAGATATATGTATGCACCAGTTCTAAAATATCTCTTTCCTTTCTATTGACATGTAAAGGGAACTCTTCTCTATGCATTTTCCCTAATGCACATCCATCACAGTCCAGCTTAACATTATGGAGAACATGGGGTCCATCAACCATACCTTTTCTCTGAAGTAAGATGAGGTCTTGCAGATTAAGATGGCTGAATCTCTAATGCCAGATATCTTCAACTGTTGATCCAGCTGCAACCATTGCTTGTTGTGGCATACTCTTCACTTCTGGTCTCTACAGGTTCCCCATGTGCACTCTTGTTACAACTGTTTCCATCTGACTATCCTTAATGACACAGTTAGTCTTAAAGAATTGAACTTGCATGTCTTGATCAATAATCATTGAGACAGAGACCAAATTTTTCTTATTTCCTGGAACATACAATACATTTTTAAGATGTCTAATGTCATTGCTAGGTAACTTTACAGGAATGTCACCATATCCTTTGATCTCATATCCATTATCATCTCCTAAATAGATTTTCGACCCACATGAAGTTTCTTCAAGAAATTCAAACCATTCCTTCTTACCAGTCATATGTGAGGATGCACCAGAGTCGACATACCATATGTCGCCCTCATCTCCCTTTAAAGCTGAAAGAGCACAATCGACTATAAATAGTCGAAGTTCGTGGCTATGTTCTTCTTCTTCCTCAACAAAGTAACTCTTAGGTTTTCTCTGTTTGTTTCTTCCTTCATCTGCCTGCCTCTTATAACAATCTCTAATCTGATGACCAGGTTTTCCACAGTAAAAACATTTCTTGATGGGAAAATTATTAGCAGACATACCTTTAAACTGTCTCTTCTGAAATGTGTTGGCACCTTTCTGCTGCTGCTGCTGCGGTTGTTGATGCTGCTTCCCTCTATATTGTCTCCTTTTTGCCATCAAAGTAAGGTCATTGCTCTTTGATTTCAAATTCTGTCGTCTCTCTTCTTCCTGTACCAGAATCCCTGTCATCTCTTCAAACGCAGGGGCTTTCTCCCTTGCTGACAGCCCTGAGATGAACACCTGGTATTCATCAGTCATTCTGTTCAACGTGATCATGACCAGATCTGAATCGGAAAATTTCTCTCTGATATCTCCCAATCTGTACTTCAGATCTTTAACTCTAGCAATGAATCCAGCAGCGGACTCATTCTCCTCCATCTTCAATGCAAACAGCTTGCCTTTGGGTGACACGACATGGTTTGTATTCTGCGTCTAGTATAGGTTTTTGAGCGTCGTCCAAATGTCAGTGGCCGATTTACAGTCTCTAATATGTGGGATAACATTGTCCTTAACGAGCATCTTCAATATGACCTTCGATTTTGTCTCCCTTTTATCCCATTCTTGCTCTTGTGCAGCTGATCCTAGTCTCAACTCATTTCCTATAACAATGGACAACGCATTTGCGCTTTCAAGTAAAGTCTGCATCTTGAATTTCCAGTTGGTGAAATTCAATCCATCGAGTTTGCCAGACTTGTGGAGGTACGATTTTATACTATTATTCATATTGGACTGATAAAATTTCTGATCCTCTCATGAATAAGTCTATCCAACTGAACACTTTCAAGTCACAAAAAAAAACACCATATACCAGATCCGAACCTCTGTTTTGCTGAAAAAAAAATTGTACCTTCAATGAGCCACCACCAGGCAAGTCCGATCTACTACCACCGAACAGATCAGGAACTCCAATACACCACCACCAGGCAAGTCCGATCTGCTGCCATCGAACAGATTAGGAACTCTAATATGCCACCATCGGGCAAGTCTGATCTACTGCCACCGAGCAGATCTGAAGCTTCAAAGTGCCACCACCAGGCAAGGCCACCAACGGGCACAGCCGATCTGCAAAAAGAAGAAAAATTTTCAAATCTTCCAATGAGAAAGAGGCTGGCTCTTCTCAACAACGAAAGACCCACACCAGAAACAAAATCGATGCGAGTCACAAAATTGGCGCACTTAAGGCTTGATTTTCTGTGCCAATAGCATTTCTGGCATGACTGTCCCTCTCAAAACCATGCCAATTAGCGCGACTATTCCTTAAAAACCCGCGCCAACTCTTTGTTCTGCTAAAAAATGGCGCGATTGTTCCCATCAAAACTGTGCCAACCCTTTCTTGTGCTCAGAGATTATTAGTCATCTGAGACATGTGCTACAGGTGTTGCTGCAGTCCACCTAATCCTACGAATCTTCTGTATACTCCACTGCCACTAAAGTTATGTACAAGGATGCATCCCTAAAGAAAAGAAAAAATTAAGGCTGTCCCTACTCTGTGCTCTGATACCAAGATAAAAATCAGATTTGAATTGAAAAAGAAGGAGTTACAACTAACAGGTGAGTACTACACCTAGAGACTGCACTCAAACAAAGAGAACTCTCTCCATTCACTCTCATATTCATGAATGAAAGATTACATCATTAAGTACAACAGGAAGTTGCAACCGAACTCCTAAACTCTAGGAAGAAATCCTAAACTAAGGAGATACATTACAACTTGTGTAACCATTTCTCCATTAATACAAAATAATATTACTTATTTTCAACTCATTCCGAGTTGACATATAAACATTTCAGGATTTTTTGGAACCTTCCCTTGCATAAAACTTATCAGTAAAGACTATGGATCATAAATCGACACAATAATGGCCTTCATGCTTATTTCATTGTACAAATTTCTGCATATGGATAGGTATTAGTAACACCAAACTTCTCCATTTGAAAATTCAATGAGAAATTTTGTACATTTTAGGGTTTTGCTATTTTTTAAAGGTAAAGAATTGAAATTTTCCTACTAGCATGTCGACCACAACAATAATGCATCAGTTAGTAGCAACTTAGTCTTCCGTAAGGATTGTTGGAAATATGTTGTCATTGGTGGAAAGGACAAATATTAATGGAAAAGGAAAATAATTCATGATGTTGTCATCGATTCAATGGAAAAGCTAACAAGAATACAAGAGGAACGAAAATTAATACATGTATGGAAAAGTTCATTTGAAGCTCACAATATAATGGAACAAAGCTAATTGGTAAAATGGTGTAGAGACTTTGAAGCCAAGTATTAGACAAAAGATCATATCCACTATAGTTGGAACCCACACAGATGAAAAGTGCTTTGAAAGATTCTTTGAGTGGTATCTAGAAGTCATAAAATGGCCTCCTAGATTAGGAGATATAGCGAGTACGAGACTAGACCGAAAATTCAATATTTGTAGAGCTAAATACGGTGGAGATTTTTTGGAGAAGCTAAGTATGGCGCATTGCCAAAAATGGCGAAGTAGCCAGTGGAATGTTCGCAGGAGTTGATCATTAAATGTTGAGCATGGCCAATGGCATATCAGGTGTCTAATGTCCCCACCAATGCATCACTATAATTATGTGATGGTCTGCCACTTGATAGTTAATGCACTAGGCAGTGGCGCAATGGGGAGTTTGTTCATAACACCGATTGTTAGATCAATGACAAAGGATGATTGTGGTATGCCCCCTTCTATACCACAAACCATACTGGGGGTGTGCGCAAATTACCAGATGCTTTTCTTTGACTCTAGGGAAAACATGGTTCTGACAACAACAAGCGATAAGAATTTATTTTGGCTGTATATAGCTTATCCTAGTGGGACTAACCCTGAAAGGTTTCAAATGGCACAAAGGTAATGAAGTGTGGGATGATGCAAGCTAGGGATGACACAATCCCAACCAGAGTGCCCAAGAAGGCTTCAAATGCATGTAGAAGGTAAAGGCCCAATGGTATTCTGGTTGGGAAACATGGTGCAAGGAGAAGAGGAAACAATGTAAATAAATAGGTTAGGACCCTTAATATTTTACAAAAGGAAATTGGCACAAAACCAAGGATCGAGACCCTTCCTCTCAAATCTCTAGAGGAAAATGGCTACATCTTATTTGTCATTAATGATGTCAGCACTCATGATGTGGAATTCTGGTATAGTGGACAAATGGTAACTGTTTTTGGGATTTTCAGGTACCTAGTGGGAAAAATCATGGTGTCATGTGTCACCACTTAGATCGAACCACATGGAAGAGATTACGTAAGAAATACATCATCCCATAGGCTTGATCCCAGAAGGTTTGAGTATTGCATAAACAGAGGACATACAGGTTGACTCAAGATCAAGAACATGTGGCAGAAGGCTCACCTCGACTATCATTTGATTTTTCCATAAGCATAGGGGTGGTAGCCACTAGGATAGCTCATCCCAATCCTTAGACCCTAAAGGTAACATATGAGAGCATAAGGCAATATTTAGGATGGTAGGCTTCAGGACACGACAATGTACAAGTTAGCAGTGAGGACTAATGAGAAGGCAAAAAGGTGGACCCACCTAATAGATCACCTCACAAGGAAAATCCCACAAGGAAAGCAAAGGCACAATAGAGGAAATCAAAGATAAAGGAGCGAGGGTTATAGTTTAATGTCATGACATGGTTCTATATGGTAAAGAGACCAACAACACAATGGAAGCTTGCAATAAAAGATGAGCCCTTATGGCTTAAGGTGTAAAGGATGTAGCAAAATCACCTAAACACTAAGGGTTAAATTTGAGCTCATGGCCCTTGGTTGTATGAATGAAGGAGCCAATATATAGGTGCTTGGGCACAATTTTGTTGGAAAAGGGTAATTGATGCAGGAGCATCGAATTAAGGATGCGACATTTGGACAAGCTGTTAAAATTAAATTCACTTTTTGTTTAATTTAATTTTATGTTTAAAAGAAGGTTGTCACAGCCAATGTTTTCCTTTAATTTGAATAGTAGTTAGATTACAAATTAGTTTTAAATAAGTTAGGAAACAAACTGCCAGAAACTAGAATGTAACTACATTGTAACTGTAGGTAGTTCCTCAATAGAATGAGGCTACCAGCAACTTAAATAGGTAACCCAAAGAAAATGGTGGGGTTGCTGCTATACAGAAGAAAAGAGACCAGAGAGTGTAGCTCTAAAATATATTTTTAAAAAGTAAATTGAAGCTTACAAGTATCCATTATTGTTTCCATAAATGACAAGAATTATGTATTGTGCATAGAAATTAATGACATAATTGAATGATTGTTAATCAAATTGTGCATCAAACTGAAGGAGCCAAACACAGCAGAAGAAACCATCCAGGTATTTCACAAAAGCATGCTATACATTTAACAATGAAAATTTACTATATATATATATATATATATATATATATATATATATATATATATATATATTTGTGTGTGTGTGTAAACATTTGTCAAATTCCATGGTAGCACAAAAAGATATCATTTTGTAACCCCACGAAGCTCCGAGGCACAGATCCTTCAAAACCATCCATAACAGTCCTCATGAAATCAACATAGGCCAAGGAGGGTTCCACACAACCCAGAAAAAACCAAACTGAGCAAAGACCAAAGCATTACCAATAGCTAGAGATGGGATACATAAACTTTTTCCCAAATTCGTAAACAAAAGTTACAACAGAGGACACGGTGCATAGGAGGCCACCTATTGACAGACCAACTAAGACCAAGAACAGACAGAGGCATAGCCTAACTGCTACCAACAAAATATATATGACCGCATAGCGTAAATAGGAAGGACCATACCCAATTTGCGTAAAGCCGAACTAGAAGGACGAAGGCCCCAACAAATTCCCCAAAGACCAAACCCTTGCAACCACAGTGACGAGGGTTGAGTACTTGCACAAAAAAATAGGGAATTAGTGAGGCAGCATAACCATAAACCCAGGATAGAGAACAGAGAGAGGGTAGGATGAATACCCAGAGTGAATACCTGAAGAGGAGGTTGGGCTCCATAGTCGAGCCACAAAAATGAGACCAACAGAGCATAGCCAATGGCACTAGAGCCAAGGAATGCCAAGACACAATAGAGTGCAACCAACAAGAAGAGGGCCAGCAAATACTGAGAACCAACAGAACATAAACCACAGCCACACAGCCACAAGACCATCGTCTACTCATAAAGAGAAAATCTATCATCAAAAGTAAAAGGAAACAGAGAATTGAAACCAGAGCAGAGGAATTACCTCGAGTAGAAGCCGTCAAGTCATCACCAGGAGGGTTAGGTAGAGGGCTTGGTAAAACAATGTAACCACTAAAACAGTTAAAAATAGTTCCGTCAACCTAGTAAAATCAAATATCCATTAACAAATACAAAGAAGCTAAGGTATACCCAGGGTGACCACAGAGCCCAAACCCCTTCGAAAAACCATGCAAGAAGCAACCACCAGGTCCAATGAAATACCATCACACAGTTAACAAAACGACAGAGGACCAGAGCCAAAGAAGGACCCAGAAGACAGCAGGAGGCAAAGTGACATCCTTTCCTTGCAGAACAAACTAGGTAAGAATGTAGGGGAGCCGAACCAAAACCGACGGAAACATAACCAACTCAACCACAACAGACGTGCCATAGAACCATGTCACATAGACCGAGACCACCTCGGGATGGAGGAGAATTAATTACCCATTAAAACGTTAGCTAAAACCCCAAGAACATACAAGCATGAGAAAAGTTGAACACAGGCCAACCGCCACATAGGCTTGCCACCTCGGCGTCTTGGGGATTGTAACCAAATTTTGGTATCAGAGCATGTTATTTCCTTAAGAAAGAAAAAATATGGAAGTAGGAAGAAGAGGTTGAGGAAGAGGTATTCAGAGAGTAGCTGACAAAGGATCACGTGAAGGAATCAGGATCCTAAGTGCTAGATTAGCAACAGTAGAATCAAGGAGGCGTAGGGATCCAGAAGGTGGTGAGAACAATGAAGAAGTTGTGGCTATGATGGATGGATCCGATGAGGAAGGGCCAGAGATAAAATTATTGAGGTATGTTTTGTTAGCAAGCAACAGATTGAAGCCAAAGCTTTTGAACTATGATGGAAGTTTATCTACAGAAGTATTGTTGGACTGGATTAATGAGTTGGAAATACTTCAAATGTGAAGAAATCAATGAGGATAAGAAGGTTAGGTTTGCAACCACCAAACTAAAGGGACATGCAGAACTGTGGTGGGATAGTGTGCAAGAAGAAAGGAGAAGGTCAAATAAACCACTAATTAAAAAATGGAATAGGATGATCACGAAGATGAAAAGTAATTTTTTACCCAAAGAATATCAAATTGCTCTATATAGAGAAGTAAAAAGCCTGAAACGAAGGGCAATGAATGTGAAGGAATATATAGAAGAATTCCATAGAGTGAATCTGGGAGTGGGTTATGTCGAAGATACCCCAGAAAAGATAGCGAGGTTTGTGAACGGATTACGAATGGAGATAATGGATGAGATTAATATTCTCTGATCCAAGTCCATAGAGGAAGCCTATCAAGGTGCTTTAAAAGTAGAAGAGAAGATCACCAAGAAATAGAATACCAAAAGAGGACGTCGATCTGGTCGAGGAAGAGGATAGTCTTTTGGGAGAGGCAGAATTGCCAACAACAATGAAGAAGGTAGCACTTCAAAAACTGCAGGACCAACTGATAAAGAAGGTAACACTAGAGGAGGAAGGCCTTAACATTGAGGAATAGGTAATGGTAGAGGTAGAGGAAATGCCTATTAGTGTCACAAGTGGGGACACCGGTCTTTTGAATGTCCTGAAAGTGGTCAAGCAGGACAGAGAGGAGCAGATGTTGGTCAACCGAAGGAAGCTGAGGCACCACCTCAAGAATTTGAGAAAATGCCTGAGACAGGAGAGGCCTTGGTGTTGAACAAGGTATTGTTGAAACCAACTAAATAATTAGCTGACTAGACACAGTAGAAAGCACTGTTCTGAGCTGTGTGTAAATCACATGGGAAATGTTGTTAATTTATTATTGATAGCAAAAGAACTGACAACCTGGTAGCCACTGAAATGCTAGGGAAACTGGGTTTAAAAATATTGAAGCACCCAACCCCATACCAGGTGGCTTGGTTACAAAAAGGACCTCAGCTACTGGTTGATGAGTAGTGCGAAGTGGAGTTTCATATTGGTAGGTATAAGGATAAGGTAAATTGTGATATTATGTCGATGGATGTGTGCCATATACTACTGGGTAGACCATGACAGTATGATAGGAAAGTATACCACGATGGGAAGAAAAACTATTATAAGTTTGTGAAAGATGGGATCAAGCATACACTGGTACCCATGAAAGAGGAGGATACAATGGAAAATAGTGGAATAAGAGCATTATTTTTAGGATGAAAAGAGTTCCTACAACAAATTCAAGATGATGAAATAAAGTTTGTAATTGTGCAAGGCCAAGAGAAGTGTTAATCCACACTGAGATTACTGATTTGCCTTAGGAGATATAGGATATGCTACAGGAGTTTAGCGACATTGTAGTGGATGATTTACCGATAAATTACCACCAAGGAGTATTAGTCACGATATTGATTTCATTCCAAGAGCTAGTTTACCAAAAAATGTTGCTTATCAAATGAGTCTAAAGGACAACGAGGAGATTGAGAAGTAGGTACATGAGTTGTTGGACAAAGGGTTGATTCAAGAGAGTTTAAGTCCTTGTGTGGTTCCAACAGTCTTAGCTCCAAAGAAAGGAGGAGAGTGGTGGATGTGTACTGATTCTCGAGCAATAAATAAGATTACCATGAGGTACAGGTTTCCCTTACCACGGATGGATGATATGATGGACTGTTTGAGTGGAGTGGAATTTTTTTCGAAGATTGATTTAAAAAGTGGAATTCATCAGATTCATATTTGAGAAGGAGACGAGTGGAGGACTGCATTCAAGACCAATGAAGGCCTATATGAATGGCTTGTCATGCCATTTGGATTGAGCAACACACCCAGCACATTCATGTGCTTGATGAATGAGATGCTGAAGGAATATATTGGAATGTTCATGATTGTGTATTTATGTGATATCCTTATTTTCAGTAAGATAAGGGAAGAACATTTCCGACATGTCAAGTGTGTCTTGGAAAAATTGTAACAGAATAAGTTGTTGTTAAATTTGAAAAAGTGCATTTTTTAAGAAGGAGTTAATTTATTTGGGGTTCGTGATTTTCAAAAATGAATTAAAGATGGATACAGAAAAGGTTGCAACCATAGTTAGCTGGTCATCCCCCAAGAGTTGGTTTGAAGTACAAAGTTTTAATGGGTTGGCGAGTTTTTATCGAAAATTTATAAAATATTTTAGTGGGATTGTGCACCCATGGTGGATACTGTTTTAAAAAGCACATCAACCTTTTCATTGGATAGAGTCAGCTGAAAAGAGTTTTCAACTGATGAAAAATAAGATCATCGAAATACCCATTTTGACGTTACCAGACTACAACAAACTTTTTCAAGTTCGTTGCGATGCCAGTGGGACAGCCATTGGAGCATTACTAAACCAAGAGGACAAACTAGTGGCCTATTTCAGCGAGAATCTAAGTGAGAGTAGATAGAAATATATGTCTTACGATAAGTAGTTTTATGCAGTGGTACAACCGCTGAAACATTGGAGACATTACTTAATGAGAAATGAATTTGTTCTGTTTTCGGACAATTCCGCTTTGCAATATGTCATGCAATAGCATAAGCTGAATCATAAACATACAAAGTGGGTGGAATACCTCTAGATTTTTACATTTGTGTTGAAACACAACAGTGGACAAGCCAACAAACTGGTAGATGCATTAAGCAGGAGGAGTTTGATTTTACAGGAAAGCGGAGTGCAGGTGTTAGGCTTTGAGCATCTCAAGGATCTGTATGAAATAGATGCATAATTTAAGGAAGCATACGAAGCTTTCCAGAATCCACTGTTGAAGGACAACATTTCGTGGCTAGACTATAATATATAGTAAGTATTGTTGTTCAGGGGAGGACAATTGTGTATCCCAAAATGCTCAATGAGGGAAAACTTAATTAAGGAGAAACATAGTGGGGGTCTAGCTGGACATTTTCACATAGACAAGACTTTCAACCAAGTAAGTCACTTTTATTTTAGGTCGAAGATGCGGTGAGACATACAGAGATATGTGGTTAGATGTAAGATGTGTCAACTAGAAAAGGGCCACAGTCAAAATACAGGATTGTATACGCCCCTACCTATTCTGGACAAACCATGGGACTTAGCTAGTTTAGAATTTGTCTTACGCTTGCCAAGGAAACAAAAGGAGTAAAATTCAATCATGTTAGTAGTGGATCGCTTTATTAAGATGGCACATTTTATTCCCTATAAAAGGACCAGTGATGCCATGCATATAGACCACTTGTTCTTCATAGAAATTGTCAGACTACATGGCTCGCCAAAGTCTATTATTTTAGATAGGGACATGAATTTCACGGGTCATTTTTGGCGGACTTTGTGGAAGAAGTTACATACTAAATTAAATTTCAGCTCAGCTTATCATCCACAGACCAATGGGAAGACTAAGGTAGTGAACCGAACTCTAGGGAATCTATTACATAGTCTGGTTGGTGAAAATTTATGACAGTGGGATCACGTACTCGCACAAGCAGAGTTCACATATAATGATTCACCCAATAGGAGTACAGGAAGAAGTCCTTTCTAGATCCTATATGGAATGCACCCTTGTGGTGTGCATGAGTTGTGGGATTTGGGTCGGTTGGAACGAAGGAGCGTTGATGGTGAAGATTTCGCAAAGGTGATCAACGAACTTCATGAACAGGTGAAAACCAAATTGCAGGACAACAACTAAAGATATAAATAGAAGCCAGACTTAAAACGATGGAAAGTGAAATTCAATGTAGGAAACCTGGTATTGACACATTTATGGAAAGAGAGGTTTCCTAAAGGGGAATATAACAAGCTCAAACTAAAAAAAATAGGGCATTGCCGAATACTACAAATGTTCTTTGCCAACGCATATGAACTGCAACTACCCCCGAGTATCGGGATCTCGCCTATTTTCAATGTGGTAGACCTGTACCCTTACATTACTGCTAATGTGGAGGACAATTCAATAGAATACACATGGGACACCCAGTGAGAAGGAGAGATAGAGACATGGGTCAGACAGATGCCCCTAACCAAGCCTCTAGAGATCGAACAAATATTGGATACTCAGGTAGCTAGATGGACACGATGGAAGGAGTACTTACAGTACTTGGTTAAATGGAAGAACCATACAATTGAGGATAGTTCCTGGTTGGATGTCAGACAGATTCAAAGTGTCGGGTATTCGATTGAAGATCTCATGGATAGGAACCATGAGATTCATTCACCCCTGGAGCCTGATGCAAGAGCATCCAATTAGGGAGGCGATAGCTGGACAAGCTGTTAAAATTAAATTCACTTTTAGTTTAATTTTATTTTATGTTTAAAAGAAGGTTTTCATAGCCAATGTTTTCCTTTCCTTTGAATAGTAGTTAGATTACAAATTAGTTTTAAATAAGTTAGGAAACAAACTGCCAAAAATTGGAATCTAACTACATTATAACTGTAGGTAGTTCCTCAACAGAATGAGGCTACCAACAACTTATATAGGCAACCCAAAGGAAAAGGTGGGGTTGCTACCATCCAAAAGAAAAGAGACTAGAGAGTGTAGCTCTGAAATATATTTTTTAAAAAGTAAATTGAAGCTTGCATGTATCCATTATTGTTTCCATAAATGAAAGGAATTATGTACTGTGGATAGAAATTAATGATAGAATTGAATGACTGTTAATCAAATTGTGCATCAAACCAAAGGAGCCAAACACAGTAGAAGAAACCATCCCTGTATTTCACAAAAGCATGTTATTAATTTAGCAGTGAAAATTTACAGTATATATGTGTGTGTGTGTGTGCCTGTGTGTCTGTGTGTGTGTATAAACATTTGTCAAAGTCCACAGTAGCACAAAAAGATACAAATCTTTTACCCCACGCAGGTCCGAGGCATAGAGCCTTCAAAAACCATACATTAAAGTCCTCATACAATCGACGCAGGCCAACGAGGGTTCCACACAACCTAGAACTAACCAAACTGAGCAGAGATCGAAGCATTGCCGACAGCTAGAGATGGGATACATAAACTTTTTTCCAAATTCATAAACAAAAGTTATATCAGAGGACACGGTGCACAGGAGGCCACCTATCAAGATACCAACTAAGACTGAGAACAGATAGAAGCATATCCTAACTACTACCAACAAAATATATATGACCGTATAACGTGAACAGGAAGGACCCTACCCGGTTTGCGTAAAGCCGAACCAGAAGGATGAAGACCCTAGTATTTTCCCCAAAGACAAAACCCTTGCAACCACCGTGACGAGGGCGAGTACTTGCACAGACAAACAGAGAATTAGTGAGGAATCATAACCATAAACCCATGATAGAGAACAGAGACAGGGTAGGATGAATACCCACAGCAGATACCTGAAGAGGAGACCAGGCTCCATAGCCAAGCCACAAAACTGAGACCAACAGAGCATATCTAATGACACCAGAGCCAAGGAAAGCTGAGACACAATAGAGCACAAACAATGGCCAGAGGGCTAGAAAATACTGAGACTCAACAGAGCATAAACCATAGCCACCCAGCCACAAGACAACTGTTTGCTCACCAAGAGCAAAGCTGTCAGCTAAAGTAAAAAGAAATGGAGAATTGAAACCAGAGTAGAGGAATTACCTCAATAGAAGACGTCAAGCCATCATCGGGAGAGTCAGCAAGACAACCTAGTAAAACAATGCAACCACTAAAATAGTTAAAAACAATGTCATCAACCTGATAAAATCAAATATCCATGAACAAATACAGAGAAGCCAAGGCGTACCCATGGCGACCATAGAGCCCAAAACCCCCTTGAAAAACCATGCAAAAAGCAACCACCAGGTCTAACAAAACACCATCACACCATTAACAAAATGACAGAGGACTAGAGCCAAAGAAGGACCCAGAAGATAGTGCGAGGCACAACACCATCCTTTCCTTGCAAAACGAACCATGTAAGAATGCAGGGGAACATAACCATAACCGGCAAAATCATAACCAAATCAACCACAACAGACTATGTCATAGAGCTGTGTCACACAGACTGAGACCACCTCGAGACGAATAGTAATTAATTTCCCATTAAAACCTTACCTAAAACCCCAAGCAAATATGAGCACGGGAAAAGTTGAATGCAAGCCAACTGCCACATAGGCTTGCCACCCCGACGTCTCAGGGATTGTCGCTAGTAATGCAGCAAATATTTGGTAGTTATGCCATATATAACATAACTGCTAAAGTTTAAATATGACAGCATGAATGAGTTGCTAACATTATTGGTATAACATACAATTAAGAGGTAGATTTCGCAATTTAACCAAAGTTGGTGAAGCACCAAAAATAGAAGAATCTTTGCCAAAACCTATAACAATTCCATAATAGAAAAATTGGGTATTTGAACTCAGTCTTTCCAAAAAAATAGGTATGGTGAGTTTGATGAATTAAAGAGTATATTTAGAAGGCTCAACTGAAGCAAGATAAAGGAAAAAATCAAAGATTCATGCAAAGATCAAAGTGCAAGAAAAGTGTAAGTTAAAATTGCAACTAAACTCTGATAAAAATCTAGAAGATTAGATTTGAGCAATAAAAATCAGATAATCTTATCAGAACAACTAATATTATTAGAAGGTAATAGATGACATATAAAATAGTTAGTTGAATAAGGAGAGAGACAAAAAGAAGAATCTATGCATGAGGAAGAGCTAACGAGAACTAAATTTCATTAACCAAAATATCAGTCCATAATACTTTATGAGAAAAATTCGAGCAATAGAGAAGGTTGTTGTTGGTGAAACAAGATACATAGTATTGGTATCCATCAGAGGTGAATTAAATACCAAATTTGGCGTCAGATAGGTGTTTGGAAATCCAAAGAATGAAATGGTGATTGGTTATTAATGTTGTTGGTATAGTTTTCGATTTGTTCAATAATCAAAGATTGCTCAAGGTCTTTGTAAGGTGCTTTTGGTGAGCAGTTGGAGTTTAGAAAAGTATTTTTTTATGAAGGAAATTGTTCTATTGGTTCTAGTTTGAAAGTGAATGAAAGATGAATCAAAAGGGCTAGCATGTGGTAGCTTGTATTTGAGGGGAAAGAGTCCCTTTTAGCAAAGGTTGGTAAACGAGTAGGGGAAAGAGTCTTTTTCAGGAAAGGATGATAAATGAGCGGGGGAAATAGTCCCTTTTAGGAAAGGATGAGAAATTACCAGGGGCACGAGTCCATTTCCACAATTATTGCTAAATGAGTAGGGGAAAGAGTCCCTTTCAGTGAAGATCAATAAACAAGCAGATATAGAAGTTCCTTTCACTGGAAGTTGATAAACCTACAAGCAGTATCTTGTGGGGAAATTATGTAATGAAGTTGAAGCTTTTATTTCCAAAGAAATAAAAGAATATTGTGTCATTATATATATGGTTCTCATTTATTTGATAATCATTATGATGTTATGATTCACCTAGTTGTGTTGTTCAGTCATGAATGATTGCTCAAAAGTGATTGAAAAATATATTTTGTGAATAATTATATAATTTGATGACACTAATAATTCACCCCCCACCCCCCTCAATAGTATTTTGGTGTCCATTGTTTCGAACAATTGGTAGTAGACAAAGGTTCCTTTAGGATCAATTTAATAGCTGGAAGGAAGATCAAGGATCATGTAGAACCAGGACTGAATTACCTTAGATGGAGTCTCATTTTTGAATGGATCAAACTATACAACTTGGAGGGTGAAGATCAGAATCTACTTGCACGCTCTTGATTTGGATGTATGGATACTGGCAGAGAATGGAGTAATGGGTGATTATTTTGATAAAAAATCCAGGGAATGAATCATGGGAGCATTGTCCAAGTTTGATATTGAAAATGTAATCTATTTTTAGACTGAAAAAGAGATATGCCATGATTCACCTTCCACGTATGATATAGACATACAAGTTGCATGTGATGTCAAGAGGCTTTCTATGGAGGATGAAGTTCATTGTATATCATGAATTAAAGGATGATTCTCTTATATCAATAGGCCAAGTTGTTGATCAATACTCATAGGAGATTCTATATGCAAGTAATTTGTTATTTTTTTTGTTATTATAATACTATATGCCATTTATCTTCAAATTGTTGAAATGTAAGTACTAGTAAAGGTGAGAGTTTCTCATTTAGTAATAGTGAACGGACCACCTTGATAGCAATAGAAGATAGAGAAAATGGTCAAGAAGAAGATGGATCCATCTTTGGTGAAGAGGAAGAAAGGGAATCTCATGTGTCAGCAGAAGAATCGTTAGAGTTATTGAGGAAGAAAACTCTTGAGCAATATGTGAGTGAAGTTGACACTAGTGGTGAATCTAGTGGCTCCTCTAGTGTTTTGCAAGATGTTGAAGAAAATATCTATTTGAAAAGGAAACTCATAAAAATCCTTGAGGAGATCAAGGATCTCAAAGACATCAATCTAGAGTTGGAAGAGGAGAATACGATATTAAAAGTGTGCTTGATGAATATTCAGAAGCATGCAAAGAAGTCTAAACATTTTGAATAAATTCAAACCATCAATTTTTCCTCTCTGGCTAAACCAATATTGGAAAATGATAGTGACTCAATAACAATGTTAAAGGGACCTAACAACTTGGTTGAAGGAAGAATTGGCATCACTGCATTAGAAGAGAAAATAGCATAGGCAAAAGAAGACATAAGGGCTTCTAGGAATCAATACAAATCTTTGCAACCCCTCATATTTTTATATTGTAGTAACGCATGGCACTTTGCCTCCAAGCATCTAGATAAGAGAAAGAATGTGGAACACTCCATTTAAGCTATAACCATGAGTCTCTATGAGAAATTAAAACAACCATGCTTAAATAAATGTTTCCCCTCAAAGGCCATATTTCTAGTGGCCTAATGGCAACAAGAGAGGGAATTCGAATGGTGCATGGAGGCAACATAAACCAATGTTTGGCTTTGAAGAATATTAACATAATATTATCATATATGATTCTGAAATTATTATTGTTGATATCCCTTATATATCCTGTAATATGAAGAGACTCCAATTAGACAAAAAGAGTAGTAACTATGCTAGTTCTTCATTACAGAGAACACACATAGATAGTGAGAAAGAATAGAAACAAGTAAATTGTAGATTGGATTTAATTGGTGCTAACAAGAGCAATAATTGTGGTTTTGAAGGAAGTTACTTAGTTATGCAAGAATATCATACCAACACAGGAGATCAACTCATGATGTTGACCAAACTCAACATACCTAGGTGTGGAAGAAAAAGGGAGATAATCTAATAAGGTGGAGTAGATCCCTTGTTCCTCTTCATTGAAAAGATTTTGGCTTCAAGGGAAGCCAGAAAGGTCATATGCAGTGAGAATAAAGGAAGACGTATAATATTGCATATGAGGCATAAGGGAATTATTCCATTGTTTTTTTTTATATTGTCATATTGTTGAGTAGTGTGGTTGTAAAATGTGATGGATAGTATGACTATATATGGATGGTGATCAAAGGATAGGGACGATGATCTATTTACTGTCAAAGTTTTATTGTATTATGTATGTATAGTTTCCTAATGCAAAGAGGGAGCATAGCCACAAGGGGAGTATACTCAAGTTAAGATTTGAGTACCATATTATTCATTAACAATTAGTATCAATTGTTTGTTGCATAAATATAAGCATGGAAGGCAAAGGATAGTGGTGTTTTTTTCATATTAATGTTGTTTGAGTGATCAAAATCTGAAATATAGAATGGATTGACTGATGTTATGCTTTTAGATTGTTCCAATTTGTAATTGGTATTAGTGGCATCAATTCAACAATTGTTATCAAAGGTATTATTAAGTGGTATTAACTGTCATTAGATTCTTGTTAAAGTATGGCGTTCATGTTGTTTGTATTAGATTTCCATTCCAAGTGTTAGTGAAAGTGTCCTTATTTAAATTATGTTAATGTTCATGATTAGTCAAATTTTAGATGGTGATTTTGTTTCCATTAGAAGTCTATCAAGTAGAGTATGAGTTGTCAGTTTAAGCATGCATTGGTGAGACTTCCTCTATATTTTTCATGAAAGAAACTTTAACAAGTTGATGGTGTCAGTCTTAGGATAGTTCATTTATAGAGGTCAAGTGTATGTTTGTAAGAAGGCACTATTATGAATGTAAGCCTAGTGAGAATAAGACCAACAGACATTAGTTTTCTCATGCCTCAATTGTACAAGCATGTGTATAATTAGCAAGATATCTCTCTTGACTACCTAAGGAAGAGATTGGGAGTAATTACTCCTCCCCATTTTACTCAATATTCCACATAGTAAAAACAAGAAGCTACTAGGATCAGATAAGAGATACCCGAGTTTTTCAACATAAGAAGAAGCAATTGACAGGTCCATGAGATCAAAAGGACAAAGGGAGATTGTTGACAAGGGGAACATGTTAGTATCTTTTCCATTGATTTCAAAGGGGGATAAATATTGGTGATCAAACAAAAGACAAAAATATGTACAACCACAAAACTCAAAGGGGAAGAATTATAGTTAATCAAATAGGTGATGTATTATTGATCATTAGAGATTTTGTTTGATAATGGTGTCATAATAAATGCCAAATGGGGAGATATTGTAAATATGTCATCATTGATTGTGTTAACACTCTGTAATTTTCCTAGGCTGAGGAAGAAAACTACAAAGGTAACCACAAACCACTTTTAAAGTTGGGATCTAGCCCTTCCAAATTCAGTGAGGGATATCTCTCTATGATTTAATTTCTTCTTTCAAGATTTTAGGCTAGATATTGAAGTCCAAGCTGGGTTTTTTTAAATTTTGGTTGAAAAATGCTGGAAAACTCCATTGGGCATGGAGTCATAAAATTTCGGGTGATCAATTACAAATTGACAAAGTAGTTGTAATAGGGAAGGCTAGGAAAACTATTACATCTTAAGATATTGATGCTATGGTTGAGATGAAGAGGTAGATGAACAATTAGATATAAATCATATTTAAATGAATTTTTTATTTAATCTCATGAGGAAAACATTAAGATTTTTTAAAATAGGCCAGATCAAAGTACACTTAAGTAAATTCAAGTCTTAATCTTCTTGCAAGCTCCCAAGAAGGAAAACCATATGGAAAATGAGCAAAAGGAACAATTTAACATGAGAGAAACATCAACAATCATTTGAAACAAAAACCCTTGAACAAAATTGCCTCTGTATTTCTAAAAATATATTGTTTTGAGTACAATCCACAACCTACATCAAGATAGATCTCTTTTATTCATACATAATCCAACCCTTCATAAGTCTTATTTCAAAATATTTATAGACTTCCTATTGAACTAACTTAGGATTCTGAAAAGAAATTGGTTACAAAACAATATCTAACATAATTATAGATATTGATGAAACAAAACTAAATGATAGGAATTCTAGACAATTTCAATTGTTCTCTTGAATCTTTGAAGGAAATTTGTTGCTGACTATACATATTTTTTGGCTCCTTCTTTTTGTATTGTTTCCAAAATTGTAGGTCTTATTTTTGTGCTCATTCGACCAATTTTACTAATTGGTCCCATTGCTCTTCACCCGGGATAGAAAAATTGACCATGTTTCTAAATCCTTCATCTACCTATGTGTAGGTATAGAAAGTTGGCTTGTTCAGGAATAGGTGATGAAACACATGTTGAATGCCGAGATCAAATTGTAGGCCTTCCAAAAAATCTTCTCCACTGATAGCTCCCTCTACCTTTGACAATTTAGATGCATTTGCAAGTATGTTGCATAATTGATCCTGATAATTTTCTAAGGGAATCAATTTTCCATTACAATTTCTTAGGGTTGGAAGTCCTTTCTCCCATAACAAAGAGATCTTTCTATTAAACCATCTCACCTGTAGTTCCAATTCTTTGCACTAATTCTCTAACTACCCCATAAGATTTTTCTTATTCAATACTCTTTTGACTTCCATTATTATCTCTTTCATGTGCTAAATGTTTAGCTCTTCAAGCTCATCTCTAGTCTTCAACATTAACATCCTTATAATTTTTTGCGCTTTTACTAGCCTATGTTCGATATCAACTTTAGTCTTTTCAAGTGCTACTTTAACTTTTTGTACCATTTCTTCTTGTTAAAAAATAATTTGAATGGATGGCCACAATTCTATGAGATTTGCATTGATATTGTGCCAAATGTTTTGTTTGGCTTCTGCTAACATCTAAATAATGAGGATTGGTCCTCACACTTTTGAACCTATTGAACTAGTTTGTAATTCTTTTGTACCTCTGTTACGTATGCATTGTTTGATTTGATATTATTCTCCATTTTGGTGATTGCTACTATTAATTTCTCCATTTCCTTATTTGTTAGTGATAATTCTCCTAAATCTTGAGCTATCTTGTCTGAAGAATCTAAAGTTGATGTTTGTGTTGTTTGCTATGTTGAAGTTCCTATTGTTGATGTACTTGTTGTTGATGTACCTACTGCGTCCCATTGCTCCTTTCCCTTCGGTAGTGCTTCCATGTCCTATTCGATTTTCTAGATTTGAACATTCTGTTCCACTACTATTGTGAACAACTTTTATTTCTCTATCTCCAAATTGGTGACTTCCTTAGCATGAGGTGTTAGGATATTCTGACACATAGGAATAGTTAAGTATAACTTGGTCTAGTATAGAGTTAGGTAAAGTGTGCTTCTTTACTATGTACGTTTGTAACTTACAATCCGACGGTCACGATATGTAGTGATCCGACGGTTCATTCTCTCCTCGGTATTACCGACACTTGATCTATGGCTTAACACCCGATTGGTCCATGAATTCTATTTAATGCGCATGGAGGGTCATTTGTAGGTTAACCGTTCATGAGGGAAGCTTATATAAAATTTCTTTCTTTTATTAATAAATTGCCTGAAGTGGCCGCGTTGGCTCAGGTCGTGGACTGTTTCCCTCTTTGAGGGTTTTAACCACGTCAAAATACTGGTGTATTGATCTGTGATTTGTTTGTGAGCGGTGTCCTTTGGTGCTCTATCTAAGGAACTTACCCTGTAAATTCCTACATGGTATCAGAGCTATTTGAGGGCCGCGTTTGTTGGTGATCCAAATCTGAAGCCAGTACAACTGCATCCGACTGCCATCTCCTAGATCTGATGTTTCTGACTGCTTTCGGGCCGAGAGGACTACTCTGTTATTTTAGGAGCATATGTTCCAGTGAGGAACCCCTTTCATTTCATGCGAAAAGGTTTCCGGTAGCCCTAGATGCGTCATTTTTAAGATCTGGAGGTATACAGTGTTTATTTGCAGTTTACAGTTATTTTCTCTTTGTTTATTTCAGTTTCGGTTTATTTAGCTCGTTTTTATTACTGGATCTATACCTTTCATTTCTACGTATGCTCTTTTCCCTGCGACTCTGTGTGATCTGGGCAATTCAAAAATAGAAAGGAAGGATTTTTCTCATTCGTATGGTCTTTTCCCTGCGCCTTAGTGTGATCTCGGAAAATCAGAAACATTAAGGAAAATACTTAGTTTCCGGGTAAAGCTAAATTTAAGCCATAAGGCTTGTTTTTTTGTATATCCGTGTTGGGTTTTGTGTTTTTGTTTTGTAGGAAGAAAAAGAGCTTTCTCAAGCAAGCACGCAATCCAAAGCTTTAGTGACCAAAAGAAAACAAAGCCCCCCCCCCTCCTCTCTCTCTCTCTCTCTCTGTCTCAAACTTTTTGTATAGCTCACTTGGTTCAAAGATAATTTATGAGAGTAGAGGTCATGGGTTCAAATCTCCTTTTTGTTGAAAAAGGGGCATTTTTTTTCATTTTTGCACATTCCCGCACTTTGTCGATGCCTTCATCAACTTTTTTTAAAAAAGCCATAACTTCTTCATCCGGAAGTCATTTTCAGAGCCGTTTTTTTTGAACCAGCCTAATTTTTCGAGATCTTTCCATTGGAACACTTAGTTTCAGCATATATAGCTTCATTTTCTATTAAAATGGAAAGTCCATGCCAAGTCATTCTTGACAGCACCAACTACTTCCAATGGTGGTCCTACATTGTGGATTTACTTAGAAGTAAAGGTCTTTACAGAATAGCCTCAGGCCAAGAAACGAAACCGAAAGATGAATATAAGGCAACTAAATGGGAAAATAGACAAGATCAAACACGTGGGTTGATAGGGATGTCTATCTCTCCCGATCTTAGATTCCATATTGCAGAAATTGATACTCCTGATAAAGTAATGGAGCAGCTTACTAAAGTTTTTGGAATAAAAAATGAACTTAGAGCCCATCAACTTGAAAATGCGTTGCTTACATTGGACCCCAATAATTTTTCTTGCATTGAATATTTCTTGTCCAAGTTCAAGACCATTAGACTTCTCTTGGAAGGTGTTAAGGTTAAGAAAGAAGATAGTGCCCTTATCTATTGCATTCTTACCAAGTTGGGAACAGCCTACTCTGTGTTTGTTTCCACCTTGCATTCTACAAGAGAAGCCTTCATTTCTCAAGGAAATGACTACAATCCCCCTTCCTTTGATGCTTTTTGTGATTCTTTAATAAGAGAACAAGAAAAACTCTTACACCTTGGTATTCTTAATCTTGGAAACTCTTCTAAGAAAGCGTTAACTACCCAGCAGCAACCAAACTCAAAGAATCCTAAGAAGTCGTATCCTAAAAAGAATGGTCCTAAACCCAACAAGGGTCCTAAGCAATTTCAGCCTCAAAATGAAAAATCATTTCACTAGAATGATAAGGCAAATAAAAACAAAGTGAAGAAGACTGATAGACATTGCAAATTTTGTAATCGAGATGGCCACTTAGAATCTAAATGCTTTAAGAAGATGGAAGCCTTTGAAGAAGCAATGAAGAAGCATAACATCCATTTGGAGCACTCTTCAAATTCATCTTCAGGAATGGCACTTTCTGCATGTGGTTGTCAAGCATCTCGGTCTGGATATTCACTAAATGTATCTTCTTCCTCTCATTCTCATGAGTGGCTCATTGATTCTGGAGCTTCTTATCACATGGCCAAAAATAAAGCCATGTTTTCTTCTTTAAATGATTGTAACACCAAAAATATATATGTTGGTGATGATAGATCTCTTAGTGTTGTAGGGACTGGAAATGTTCATATAGACAATGGTCAATTTAATGATGTATTATGTGTTTTAACCTTATCCTGCAACCTTCTATCTGTATATCGGATAACTCATTCAGGTGAAGGTAAAATCGTTGAATTTTCACCTCACGATGTTGTAATTAAGGACCTAAGGGATCCTAGACAGATTTTAGCTACTGGCATTGCTGATGATTCCACAAGGTTGTGTAAGTTTCACAACTTTGGGTCATCAAATCTTCCCTCAGTATTTGTTGCTCATAATGATGAAGTGAGCAAACTTTGGCATGAGCGATTTGGTCACTTAAACTATCGCTCCCTTCAGAGTCTATGTAAAGAAAATATGGTGACAGGTCTTCCAATGGTATCTTGCATAGATGGTTTTTGTTCCAGATGTGTACTCGGAAAACATCATTGGGACAGTTTTGAAAAACGTGCCTCTTGGCACGCCTCAGCCCCTTTATAGCTTGTGCATAGTGATTTATGTGGTCCACTTTCAGTTGTTTCCTTCTCTGGCTATAAGTATTTCTCAACTTTCATTGATGATTTCTCCAGATGCACTTGGGTATACTTCTTAAAACTCAAGAGTGAAGTATTTAACAAATTATTGGCCTTTAAGGCCTTTGTTGAAAAACAATATGGACATCAAATTCTTAAGCTAAGATCTGATAATCGTGGAGAATATGTTAAAAACGACTTCATCAACTTGTGCACTGAGAATGGAATTCAAATGCAACATATTGTTCCATATACTCCACAACAAAATGGTGTAGCTGAAAGGAAGAATCGCACCTTAAAGGAAATGGCTAATTGTATGCTTCAATCTAAAGAACTTAGTCTTAATTATTGGGCAGAAGCAATTAACTGTGCAAATTACATACTAAATCGCACTCCTACTAAAGCTTTAAAGAACATCACTCCAGAAGAAGCATGGAGCTCTATTAAACCAGATGTGAGTCACTTTCGTGTTTTTGGAAGTGAAGCATGGGCCAATATTCCAGATGAGAAACATAAAGCTTTAGAACCTAAGAGTGAAAAATGTATCTTTGTTGGATATTCTGAAGATGTCAAAGGATATAGACTTATTCCATTTATGTCCAAAAATGTTATCATTAGAAGAGATGTAAATTTTGATGAAAATAAATCGGCCTACAAGCCTAGTTCGGCGCATGTGCCACCTCTCTCTATCTCTTCTACATTTGAACATATTTCTTCTTCAGATGATGAATGTGAGGATGCAAATCCTCCCCCACCTTCTCAGGATCCTCCTTTAGCTCCTTCACTTCCAAAATGGGTCTGTGCTACTCGAAATGCAGCAGGTGATCTTGCCGGTGATCCTACAGATCAGCGCCATACACGTTCTCAGTTCGAAAGAGCCTCTTCTTTACTGGCTCAAGTCTCAGCAAATTATGATCTTGACACCTTTGCAGAAGCATCAGGCCATCCAGATTGGGACGCAGCTATGAATGAAGAATATTGTTCATTATTGGCAAACGATACATGGGATCTTGTTCCTCTACCAAAGGGACAAAAACTTGTTAGATGCAAATGGGTTTACAGAACCAAGTATGGACTAGATGGGAAAGTTGATAAACATAAAGCTCGTCTTGTTGCTAAGGCTTTTCACAAGTTGAAGGCATTGACTATACTGAAACCTTCTCCCCTGTTGCCAAAATGAACTCTGTCCGCCTTGTTCTTTCCCTTGCTGCCTCTTTCAAATGGGAAGTCCATCAGATGGATGTTAAATCCACCTTCTTGCATGGGGACTTGCATGGAGAAATCTATATGGAACAACCTATTGGCTTTATCCAAACAGACTCCAGTCTTGTATGTCGGCTTAAGAAATCTCTTTATGGTCTCAAGCAAGCTCCTCGGGCTTGGTATGCCAAAATGGATAGCTTTCTTTTAGAATCTGCTTTTCTAGGTGTTATTCTGACAATACTGTCTACACCAAGAAAGTGGGCAACTCTCTTATCATCCTTGTTCTTTATGTTGATGATCTTATTCTTACTGGTAGTGATCCCACCCTTATAAACCATGTGAAGTCCAGCCTTAAAACGAAGTTTGAAATGACAGACTTAGGACACTTACATTATTTTCTCGATCTTCAAGTCTTGCAATCCAACGAAGGTATTTTCCTCTCCCAATCCAAGTATGCCTGTGATCTTCTTCGCCATTTTCACATGGAAGATTGTAAGCCAGCTCCTTCTCCCTTTCAGTCTGGAGTTAAACTTTCAGTCACTTGTACGTCCCCTGAAGTTGATGCTACCTTATACCATCAACTTGTAGGAAAACTTTTGTATCTAACCCATACTCGTCCTGATCTTTCCTTTGATGTTGGTCTTATTGCTCGGTTTATGCAAACCCCACGTGAAAGTCATTGGAAAGAAGCTAAAAGAATACTTCGTTATGTTCGAGGTACAGTTCAGTTTGGCATTCATTACAGTGCCGAAGCATCTCCTCTATTGGTTGGTTTCACTGATTCCGATTGGGCTGGTGACCTTGATGATCGGAAGTCTACTGCCGGTTATGTGTTCACTCCTGGTTCAGGACCTATTACATGGGCTTGCAAGAAACAAGGCGCCATTTGTCTTTCTTCGGTAGAAGCAAAATATCGTGGTGCCGTAGAAGCTAGTAAGGAAGCCTTGTGGCTTCGTCAGATCCTATCAGAGTTTGGCTTTTAGCAGCAACATCCGACTACACTTTAGTGTGATAATCAAAGTGCCATTCAACTATGCAAAGATCCAGTCCAGCATCAGCGTAGAAAGCACATTGAACTACACATGCACTTCATCATAAATCTCATTCATGACCATGTTCTTGAAGTGCAATATTGTTCAATAGATGATCAAGTTGCAGACATCTTTACAAAGCCTCTTAGGAGGCGAAGTTTACTAAACTTCGATTTATCGTTGGAGTTCAGGAAGTTGTCACTAGGGGGGATAGGCTCTAGTGCCTCCTTCCTTCTCCTATTGTGTCATATTTGTAAATCCTTCAATCCTATCCCAAGTTGTTCTTAAGGGGGGGATGTTAGGATATTCCGACACATAGGAATAGTTAAGTATAACTTGGTCTAGTATTAGAGTTAGGTAAAGTGTGTTTCTTTACTATGTACATTTGTAACTTACAATCCGACGGTCACGATATGTAGTGATCCAACGGTTCATTCTCTCCTCGGTATTACCGACACTTGATCCGTGACTTAACACCCGATTGGTCCATGAATTCTGTTTAAAGCGCATGGAGGGTCATTTGTAGGTTAACCGTTCACGAGAGAAGATTATGTAAATTTTCATTCTTTTATTAATAAATTGCCTGAAGTGGCCGCGTTGGCTCAGGCCGTGGACTGTTTCCCTCTTTGAGGGTTTTAACCACGTCAAAATATTAGTGTATTGATCTGTGATCTATTTTTGAGCGGTGTCCTTTGGTGTTCTGTTTGAGGAACTTACCCTGTAAATTCCTACATGAGGGTATTTTTTAGTTGGAGCTTAAGTTGTTTCATGAGGGCTTGAATATCTACATTTTTGTTCTTGATTATCTCCTTAGCTTCCTTGACATCACTAGGATCATATCCTAGTTTTATAATTAAATCTTCTAAAGTCTTAATCCTGGTGTCTTTGGCCATAGAAGACATTCTTTCAATCTTCAACTATGCGTGCATATTATTTAAAGAAGTCTGCAATTTAGAAGCGACCATCGATGTTATGGTCAGTGTTGACTAAATCATCTCACCTACTTTCTTATGTAAATATATTTGATTGATTTCATGAACCTTCTTGCTATCAATAGAAAATATGGAGGCCTTATAATCGTTAGCACTTCTAGGCATTGACACTATAGTGTCCAAAAAGGAAGTTTGGAACTACCCCTTTTCTAAGTTAAATGCAGATACAAATATGTGTTGAGTGGTAGCAGTTTTCTTCCAGAACTCTGAATATGTTGAAGCTTTTAGAGATTCATTCTTCAACTTGATCTCCCTGTACATTATAAAAGTTCTCTTCATTGGTGGAATATTATAGGTAGAAGAGAGTAGACTCAATTGTCTCCTCTACATATGGGAAAGAAGTGGTAGGAGTGTTTGCCAAAAGCATAGTAGTTTGTTGTTGGGAATCTTTTCCTTCTAAGGATTCTTCTTGAATAGAGATTACTTGAGGATCATTTTGTGTATCAGACTGGGTAGTGGTCTGTGCATCCTTCATTCTTCTCGTGAACACAAGGAAATATGCACCCTAAGATTCTGAATCTGTAGGGGACACACTTTCCCTTGGCCTCTTGATTTTTTGTATTTAGGAATAGGAGTTTTCAAGGAAGATTGACTAACTAATTTCTCTTCAGCATCCTCTAGTGTGTTTTGTGTCCACGACTCTTGGTTAGCATATTTATCTATCTCTAGCCTAGGTGTGTGTTCATATGGAGTGCTACTTTTTTCAACCCTCAACTTTGAAATTATCCCTAAAGGATCATAAGACCATGTGAAACTTGGTTTGACTTTTATTTTCTTTAAAATTGTCTCCACTTCTTTTCTTGATGCACTAGTATTTACAATATAAGAACATATATTTACCTTTAATTTAAATTGTGCCTTCTTCCTATTTGATACAAAGTTTAATTCATCCATATTTAACATATGTCTAGGATATTTTAGGGAAAAAATTAGCACTAGCACAAACACCAGTAATATATAGGGAAAGGAAAAATGGAGAAATGGAGGAACAAAGGAGACTATTGTTTAACTGAAATTGCAGAGGAAGATGGCTTGTGGATGGTGGTAATAACTTCAAAACACTTCGAGCAACACTTGCATGATTCAAATGTGTGTTGAAAAGGAAAATTTTCACAGGTGCAAGGTATTTTTTATAATGATATTCATAGGGTTTATAACGGAATTATTATTGTTTTGGAGAGGAGTATTAATTAGGAAAGGATAGTTTAGTGGGAGAGATTTATCATATAACTTTCATTTGCAGTGAGCGGGTGATTTGAAAAGTAATGGTCGACTGATGTGGAGGGGAGGCGATGTAGACAGCTGGATAGATGACAGGTGGGCATGAGTGAATGGCATGGGGATGAGAAGGCAGGGAGGTGTGGGATGGCCGTGGGGGGTGTTGGGGTGGTAAGTTATATTGGGAAGGGACCCTCTAAAAATGTCGAGGGACAAACAGGTAGTCAAGGCAGTATTTATTGAAACCTCTCCCCCAGTTAAGTCCCGAAGGGTTGAGGGGGAGGGGGACAAAGTTTTTCCTCCACTATTGATCGGGGTTGTGACAATCGTCATTATAGATATGTGCGATGAATTTATGGAAAATGAAAAACATTGTTTCATGTTATTTTGACCTTTACTAAAAATAAAAAAATCTACATACAAATAATTTTGGCAGCATTTACACTAGTGCGTTGTACAAGGTTTATTTATATATTTTTTCATTTATTTATTTTTGTTTCCCTCTTTAGTTTTTTTTTCTTTCTTTTCAATATTTTTTTCTTTTCTTTTATGGGATAAACATTTTAAAATGAAAAATATTTTTTACAATATCCGTATGGGATAAATGACTAAATAACCATACCGGATTACTATATTTATAGGACCCTAACAGTGGCTTTAATAGGGTTGACATCTTCCCTGTGAGGTGTTAAGAACACCATAGGTTAGTAGCCTTGTCCATTGGGAAATTATTTCATCATCAAACAACTGAGACTAACCTGTTTAAACTAGAAAAGTCATATATATAGTAGAAATTCATGTGTAACTTAGGGCCATCAATCCAAGCTTCAATTTTTTATGACAACCACCCACACCTGCAATACTTGAAATAGAAAAATGATATATACAATGATGTGTTTTTGTGACCAAATGAACTTAGGTGAAGTAGTTCTTGAGCAACCTACCAATAACAAGCCCTCCTGACAGTGCTTCTCCAGTCAGATCTTCTAATAGAAATGCATTGTTTCCATGGAAAGCTCCAATCTTTTAAGAGACTTTCCATAAGCTGTCAAACATTCCATGTTTTCGCTTCTCCTCATTTTTGGCAATCCATTTCAAAAAAAGGTCATTGAGATGGAAATAATCCGATTTGACTCTCCTATCATGAATTATTTTGATCTTATCCTGAATTACCTATGTATTGTTGTAGACTTCCTCTCTGGTCTGCTACAAATTTATCAGTTGGTTTATCCTTCTTTGTGTATCATTAGGTTCTACTTGTACTTCCTGCAACAATTTTAGTACTGGAATTCTTAGGGAAGTTTGGAAAACTACATCCATCCCATAAACCAATTGGGAATGTGACATTCCAATTAACTTCTTTGTGATTATCCTATCAACCCATAGAGAATTAATCAATTTCTAACACTAGGATTTCTTGTTTTCCTACAACAACTTCTTTATGATGTTCAGTAAGCTCTTATTAGAAGATTCTACTAACCCATTTCCCTAAGGATAATAGGTAGTAGAATTTCCTAATACTATATGATATTCGTTGCCAAAATCAACCAACTTTTTAGATTCAAAAGCAATAACATTATCTGTGATGATTTTGTGAGGAAAACCAAATCTAGAGAGAATATTACCTACCATGAATTGGACGATTACAAAATTTGTAGCCTGCATAGTTTGATCTTCTTCTATCCATTGGGTGAAGTAAGTTGTAGCTATCTAAATCCACTTATGTTGGGGTGAAGAACTTGGATGAATTTCTCCTATAAAATCTAAACCTCACTGTTGGAAAGGCACTTCCACTTAAATAGGCTTCAAAGGAAAAGGTAAGAGTTTTCTCTTGCCTTCAAAAAATTGACATTGATGACAAGTTTAAACCTTTTTATGAATATTAGCAAACAAAGTAAGCCAGTAAAAACCAGCTCTCAGGATTTTGTTTGTTGTGGTTTTCCAGTAAAGATGTCCTCCACAGTCACCTTTATGAAACTCTTCCATTATGTTATCCGCTTCATATTTCAACAAAGAAACAGTAATATTCCTCCAACATCCTTCCAATGTAAATCTTGATCTAAAATGCAGAACTTTACAGCTCTTATTTTGAGAAATCTTGCCTTGGTTTTTGTCAAACTAGGTGGAGCCTGTAAATTCTTCAAAACATAAACAATATTTGTATACCAGGGAGAAGTAAAAAAAGTTTCTAATATATGTGGAGTCGCCATCTCCTCCTATCCATCAAGAGTGGCTACAAAATTAATGTCTAATGCATCAATATTTGATTCAACCATTAATTTGACTACTCCTTGACCTTTGATATTTTTTGTGGGATTTAATTCAATGTCATACTCCAAAATTACTACTATACATTTACCTCTTTTTCCATCTGGATCAGTTTGAATAAGGATGTCCTTTACTATTGCACTTGGAACAAAATAAATTATTTGAGAATGTAATATATACACTCTAAAATATTTGAAGGCCTTTACTAAATCAAAATCTTTACTTTCCTTGATTTTATATTTCAAAGAATCATATCTTAATTTTGTGTTGAAAAATGTTATAGATTGCTCACAACCTTCCTTGTTTTTCTGTTGTAATACTGTTGTAATAGTATGTTTTGAAGCAAAGGAAACAATAATGAAATATTTAGTGTAATAAGGGCTAATCAAAACATGAGCACAATTCAAGGCTTCCTTTACCTCAATCAATGATATTTTGTCTTCAACATCCCATTTTATTTTTAGAAAATTATATATTACAAAGCAATGGAACACATAAAATATATTGCAGAAATATAAACACAGAAAACACATAAAACAAGAGAGACATAGATATATGTGGTTCACCTAATTTGGGCTACGTCCATGGGAAATAGCCAATCCTTCCTTTTATATTATCTAGCAAATTGAAGAGATACAACCTACAACAGATCCGTTATAATTCCCTCATTGCTCTCACACAATCTCCTCTCTCTTTCTCACTCAGAATACAGATCTACATAAATTCAATACAATTCCCTCATATATAGTGACAGGTTTCCTTCTAGAGAAAAAAACCCTAAATTAAACATAACTTCTATTGTCAGATCTTCGCCTAATGAACAACCCAGATTGACCACAAAATTACAACATTTTACAAGGAAATTTTAATATTTACGTTGCCGCCCCCCTTGTAGTGCAAATATTACGGAGGTGTTGCCACGACATTTTGAACTGGGGTCCAATGCGGTGATATCTCCGAATAAAGAAGATAATCAAGCTCCACACCCAACAATCTCCCACTCAGAGACTAATTATAGCAATTCCACTGCTACTTCATTTGCCGGAAAATGACTCCACTTTGGACTTGGCTATTTCTCATCTTCTTCATCATACTTGAAGACCAATTGAAACTGAGCAGAATCTCAATTTCTCCTTGGTTACGAATTTTGTTAACATATCTGCATGATTTTGGTTAGTGTGTATCTTTTCTAGCTTCAATTGTCCATCTTCCAACACTGATCATATGAAATGGTACTTGAGCTGTATATGTTTAGCCTTGGAATGAAATGCAGAGTTATTTGCAAGGTGTATTGCGCTCTGGCTATCACTGTATAATTTTCCCAACTCCTTCTTCATATCCAATTCGTCTAGAAACATTTGTAACCAAATCATTTCTTTACTATCCTCTATAGTAGCAACAAACTTTGCTTCCATTGTTGAAAGTGCAACAACGCTTTGTAGTTTTGAAACCCAACTAACAGTTCTTCCACCTACAATAAACACATACCCTGTTGTGCTCCTCCTATTATCTCTATCACCTGCCATATGTGCATCAACATATCCCTATAGAGCAATGCTTTAACCACCAAAGCATAATGCTTGATTTGTGGTACCTCTCAAATACCTGAGAATCCACTTCACTTCCATCCAATGTTCTTTTCCTGTATTGTTCATGTACCTACTTACAACTCCCACTACATGTGCAATATCAAGCCTTGTGCAGACCATTGCATACATTAAGCTTCCAACTATTGATGCATATGAAACTTTTGACATATAAGCCATTGCTTCCTGTCTTGGGACACACCTCCTTACTTAGCTTGAAATAGTTTGCCAAAGGTATACTAACTGGTTTTTCATTTTTCATATTAAATTTTTTCAACACCTTTTCTATGTACTCACTCCGAGACAATGTTAATTTTCAATTCTTCCTATCTCTATTTATTCTCATACTAAGCATTTGTTTTGCAGCACCCAAATCCTTCATTGCAAATGAATTCGCCAATTTTATTTTGAGCACATTTGTTTCATGCATGTTAGAACCTGCAACAAGCATGTCATATACATACAATAACAATATAATATATTTGCCATCATTTTTCCTATTGAGCTAAACATATTGACTAGAGTTACATCTAGTATAACCTTGTTCAAACATAAACTTGTCAATTTTTAGATACCAATCCCTTGGAGCCTTTTTTAACCCATACAAGCTCTTCTTCAACCTGCACACTAGTTTCTCCTTCCCTTTTGACTCATATCCTTGTGACTATTGCATATATATCCCTTCATCCAAATCCCCATGGAGAAAGGTTGTCTTTACATATAACTACTCAAGATGCAAATATTCAACTGCTACTAGACTTAAAATAGTTCTTATTGAAGTCATTTTAACAACAGGAGAAAATATCTCATGAAAGTCTATACTCTTTTGTTGTGCAAACCCCTTCACCACAAGTCTAGCTTTATACCTTTTTCTACCTCCATCTTATTCCTTGAACGTATAAACCCATTTATTCTTCAATGTTGTTTTACCTGTAGGCAACCTAACGAAGTCCCAAGTTTGGTTATGTGTTAAGGATTCCATATCTTCTTTCATGGCTTGCTCCCACTTCTTACTAGTTTCTACCTGCACTACTTCTTCATAACATTATGGTTCACCAAAATCAGTCAACAATACATAATATAATTAAGGAGAGTATTGTTTAGGGGGTCTACCTATCCTGGTAGATCTTCTAACAACACTATTAGGTGTTTGAGGTGCTTGTTGTTGTTGTTCTAGTTGTTGATCATTATGATTTTTAGGCACGATCATTTTTTTTGCGATCTCATAAACCACTGTGTATTCTTTGTTTTCTTTTTCCTATTTATTTTCCTGCAGTTGATCCTTATACAAAACCTTTTCATTGAATATGACATCTCTTCTTCTAATGATTTTGTGTTTTTCATAATTATAACAGTGATAACCAAAATAATTAACACAATATCCAATAAAGGTACATTTCTTTGATTTTGCCTCAATATTTGTTCTATTTTCTTTATTAATGTGGACAAAGGCTTCACAACCAAAAGTCTTTAAAAATAATTAGTATACCTTTTTACCTATCCCTACCTCCTCTGGAATACCACCATCCAAGGAACTTGAAGGCCCTCTGTTTATTAGATAAACAACAGTATCTACAGCATCTGCCCAAAATTGTAAAGGCAATCCTGCATGCAATCTCATGCACCTTTCATGCTCCATGATTGTCCTGTTCATCCTTTCTGACATACCATTTTCTTGTGCTGTTCTTGGAACTGTCTTCTCTCTACGAATTCGATTCTCCAAACAGTACCTATCAAACTCTTTGCTACAATATTCACCTCCATTGTCTAATCTGAGACACTTCAACCTTTTTCTTGTCTCAATTTCCAACAAAATCTTTCAATTTCTTGAAATTATCAAATACATAGGATTTATTTTGAATACAATAAATCCAGTTTTTTCTGGTTGCATCATCAATAAAAGTAACATAATAACGAGAGCCACCGAGAGATGATACATGAGCAGGTCCCCATACATTTGTATGCACAAGCTCTAATTTTGCGGTCTTCTTTTCTTTCCCAACTTTGAGGAATCTGACTCTCTTCTGTTTTCCATAAACACAATTCTCACAGAATTTTAAATCAACATTATTCAAACCTGGAAACAAACTTCCTGAGTGAAGAATCTGCATCCCCTTCTCACTCATGTTCTTGAGCCTATGATTCCACAATGCCATATCTTCTGTTGTAAAGGTTAAAGCATTAACCGAATTAGAAATGCCATTGCATAAATATAATATACCAACCTTTTCTCCTTTTGCTATTACTAGGGATGCTTTAGTGACCTTCCAGGTTTTATCAGTAAAAGTAGTCACATAGCGTTCACCTCCCAAGTGCCCTGTTGAAATTGGATTTTTTTCAGATCTACAACATGCCTTACCTCCTTCAATATCCATTTATTTGCATTCTATTTTTTATGAAAACTGTAACCATTTTAATGATTTTACAGGTTTTATCATCACCCATTTGAACCTGTCCAAAATATCCTTGAACATAATCATGAAACTGTTTCCTATCAGGTGTGGCATGGAATGAGACCCCTAAATTTACCACCTGGGCATCAATAATATTTTCTAATGAAAGAATCAAAGCATCTTGCAACACATCAGTTGTCACATTTGCTTCTTGATTGTTTTCTTGATGTGCATCTCCTTGTTTTCCCTTTTGAGACTTGCAATCTTTCTTCAGGTGTCCTTTCATCCTGCATTTCCATCACACTATCTCGGATCTGGACTTTGATCTACCTTTCCTTTACTTAATGCGATATCCTGACGTATTTACTCTTTCCATTTTTCTTCCCCTAGTCTTTTCAGTCAAAACATTACCTAATGTTTCACTAGAGCTTTGCCGTCGCATTTCCTCACTAAGGATTTCATCGACAACATCATAAAACTTTAAAGTACTAGATCTAGAGATAGAGTTATTAAAGGCCATAACTAAACCATTCCAACTTTTCTACCATGAACAAAGAAATAACAAAGACCTATATTCATCATCAAAAGCTACCCCTACAAGCTTAGTTGACTGGTAACTGTATTAAATTCCTTTAAATTATTAGTAACATATCCACCTTCTGACATCTTCATATTAAATAAATGCTTCATAAGAAATACCTTATTTGAGGGCGATGGTTTTTCATATAGTTTGGCCAATGCTAAAATTAAACCCTCTATTGTTGTTTCCTTTGAAATATTAAAGGCTACTGATGCCACTAGGCACAGCCGTATTGTTCCAAGTGCCCCTCTCTCTAGAATATCTCATTTTGTGTCTGCCATATTCATCGGCCTCTTTGTCTTTCCGCTCAATTGTTGGTACAAATCTTTCTGGTAAAAGTAATCTCCCATCTACATCCTTCATAGCTGGTGGTTTTTTCCATTAAATTTTTTGACCCTAAACCTACCATCTTCCTCCATTGCTCCCACTCGAACCAGGAACCCTTCTCTCCTATGAGTTTATCAGCCAAATAGACTGTCGACTCTAATACCATTTTTTAGAAAATTATATATTACAGAGCAATGGAACACATGAAATATATTGCATAAATATAAGCATAGAAAACACATAAAACAAGAGAGACAGAAATATACGTGGTTCACCCAATTTCAGATACGTTCACGAGAAACAGTAAATCCTTCTTTTTATATTATCCATTAAACTGAAGAGATACAACCTATAGTAGATCTGCTCTAATTTCCTCTTCACTCTCACACAATATATTCTCTCTTTCTCACTCAGAATACAGATCTACATAGACGCAATATAATTCCTTATATATAGCAAGGGGTTGCCTTCTACTTAAAAAACCCCTAAATTAAACATAACTTCTACTGTGAGATCTCCGCCTAATGAACAGCCCAGATTAACTACGAAATTACAACATCTTACACGGAAATTTTACATCTATTTTTAGCTTCGGGGGGGGGTCCTAAAGATCGCTACCACCACCCACTAGACCCCCCTTGCAGTGAAAATATTACGGGTGGCATTGCTACCACATTTCAAACTGGGGCCCAATGCAATGATACCTCTAAATAAATAAGATAATCAGGCTCCACACCCAACATTTATTTCATTATCATTTTTTAACATGTTTGTGATAGATCTCAATATTTGAATGAAATTTTGAATAAACCTTCTTAAAAAATTTATTCTTCCAATAAAAGACTGCAATTCTTTTTTGTTTCTTGGTGGATCCATTTCCATAATAGCTTCAATTATACTTGGGTCAATTCCGATACCATCTTTTGAAATTATATGACCTATTTGTTTACCTTCTTCTTAACAAAACATAGATTTCTTTGGGTTCAAGGAAATATCAAACTTACTACATTTTTGAAAGACTATTTTCAAATGAGTCAAGTGATCTTAATCAATTTTATAAAACATAGCAATTCCATCTAGATATATCCCCATAAATATGTTCTTCTCAACTGCAAAAGAAATATCCATTGTGCTCTAAAAAGTTTCCCTTGTATTCACAAGCCCAATGGGAATCTTCACATACATGAAGGTCCCCCATCGTGTTGTGAAGGTTGCTTTATCTTGATCATCTGGATGCATTAAGATTTGGTTGTAACATGAAAAACCATGAAGCAATGAAATTTTGCTAGAACGAAATACCCTTTGTAGAACCTGATCCATTTTCAGTAAAGGGTAATTATCTTTGAGAGAAACTTTATTAAGCTTTCAAAAATCCATGCATAATATTATTTCTCTAGTCTTTTTCCTCGTTACTACTAGATTTGATAGCCATTTAGAAAACCTCAAAGGTACAATAATTTTGGCATCAAAAATCTTTCTTACCTCTTTTTCAATTAAAGGTTAGGGAATAGGATTCACCCTTCTTAGTTTTTGCCTTCTTTTATAGGAATAATATGTGCAATAATATTGGTATCATAGACCTTCAAATATTTGTATCCCCATGAAAAACATCTGAGTGTTCCTTCAATAGATCAATGTATTCTTGTTTCTCTTCTTTAGGTAAAGACTTAGAAAGCTTCACAATATTTGGATTCTCTTTAGTCCCTATATTACAATCCTCCACTTTGGCTCCCACATGTTGCATTTGGGGCTTTTGAGCCACATTAATGAAATCAAATAATTCTTCAAGTGCCACCAAACCCCTTGGTATCACATTATATCTTAACTGTAAGATTTCAGGTTCATCTAGGTCCTCACTGATTTGATTCAACACAACTTATTTTTTATCATTATCTCCACTGTTTTCTTTATCAATATGTGAATTCTCAAATTCTCCCTTTAACTATAAAAACTTGTCTAATTGTTTGTCACTGTCAAACACTTTCCAATACCTTATGTTATTAGGGACCGCAGGTCTATGTTTCACTTCAATCTCATATTTTTTATTTGGGTGGAAAGGAATCTTACATGTACTTGTTGAGGTAGCCAATGCATGATCTAATACATTTTGGCTTCTAAGAATCAAATATCATTGATACTCTAGTAAACACTGCAAAAAATCTAAGACAACATTTTTGTACATCCCTAACCTACGATGTTTAGCTGAATGCTCACCTTTAATTTGATTTATGATGATATATGAATCACCATGTATTGAAATCCTTTTAGCTCTTCACCTCTTCATTACATGAAATCCTAAAATAAGTGCCTCATACTCAGTTATATTGTTGGTACCTTGGCAATTAAGCTTGTAGGAATATGTCTTTGATATGCGTATTTTTGAGTTTAAGATCCATACAACATCCCCTACTCCTTCCTTACTGACTACGCAATCAAAATCCATATTCCAAGGGTCTTCATCATTGTCATCTTTTGTTTCAATATTTAACTTCACATCCTCTATTTTTCTTGATTGAATTTCCATATTTGACACTTCTTCTAAACATATATCATTATATAGAATGAAAGAATCCATGCCTAAATGCGTAGAATAAATTGGGTAATTATTCGGTTTGTCCTGGCTGCTTACCATATATTTCATCATAGTTTCCCTGTACAACATCCTTTGTTGACCAAAGACAGGAATAGTTGCATATGGCATGTTCATCTGCAAGGTAACCTACAACTTTGGCCCCCCAAGATCTTGACAAGAGCATTCCATATTTAGGAGGTATATCAGCCACAACAATATCCATGACCACACTCTTTGTAGGAATTTGGACCAGGGTCACACATCAATCCTTGATCAGACCTTAACATCTTACTTTGCTACAATCAAAGAGTAAAGGTATTTATATGGTCTAGTTATATCTAATCCAAGCTTTTCCATAATGACTCTAGGCATGAAATTATGTGAAGCACCAAAATCCAACATGGCATTGTGAAAAATGAAGTCATGAATGTTAAGACTAACATAGAATGCTAGCACATTACCATCTTGTGACTTCCCTACAACTTTACGTCGAAATAAAAATTTAGGATGTTCATCACTTAAGTTGACCATATCTGTTCCCTCCTCTATCTTTAATGAAGGGATCATATCCTTTTATTTGTTGGTTTATCAAATGTGCATATGTGCATATGTGGTTATTGTAAATATTGTAATGACTTATGTTATAAATCTCCAGTAAATGGTGTTTTTGTCATGTTTCAACAATGGCCATTGTAAATACTGCAACGAGCTAAGTGATAAATCTCCATATGCAGTATGTTATGTTGTATTGGTCTTGCTAGTTATATGTGTCATTGAACATCGAGGGTGGTGTTCCCCAAGGTGGAGTGTTTTCCCCAAGGTGGAGTGTTTTGTAAAAACCTTCGTCAAAATTTCATGTAAAAGTTAATAAATTGAAAATAAGGCCAAGGTCATGGGACATGTATTCCAAGATGAATGGTGGGAAAAATATCCAAGTGGATGTTTATTTTGATTATTATGCCTAAAGGAATTTGGTAAAGTCAATGGCAAATGCTTTGGAAAGGCATGAGGAATTTATTGGCATTTATTTATGAAAATAAAGGAAATTATGGCAAAAGGAAGCTGAAAGGTCACAAGTTGCATGTGAGGAGGAATTTTAAGGAAAATAATGGAAAATGAAGAAATTAGGGGACTTATTGATAAAAAGGCTTATGAGCATCAGTGGGAAATATTTTTCTTAGGTTGTTCAATGTAACCTTTTTGTGAGTTTAATTTTAGAGCTCTCTCATTAGTCTCTCTCTCTCTCTCTCTCTCTCTCTCTCTCTCTCTCTCTCTCTCTCTGTGGAAACTTAGAGTTTTCTTGGAGCACTTTGGCATTAGATCAAGAAAGGAAAAGAAGATAAGAGGAAGGAAGGAGCAAGCAAGGAACAATAGGATCAAACAACTACAACAAGATTCTTTGTAGTTATCGATTTTCATGTGTGATTTCCTTGCTAGATTTGGCATGCATGGTATTGCATGTGGTTCTTTTTTGTCATTGCATGGATTTTTCTAAGTGTGATAGCCTAGTGTTTCCATTTCCGTATAACCATGGTGTGATGGGTTTCTCATGTTTTGGTTGAGCTAGATTCTCAAACTGGAATCAAATCCGAGTGAGGTGGATCTCTAAACGAAATAACAAATAGCGTAGTGAAACCTGAATGAGACTATGGATTACGGTAAAGCCACTAACCTAGTGACCCTTGAACTAAGCTATGGGTTGTGGTAAAGCAAGGTATTGTTTGCCTTGGTGGGCCTATGAATCCTTGACCATTTAATAGCAAGATATATGTTAAATCCTAGAGGTGGTTGCCCTTGACTAGTCTTAGGAATCCTTTCCGGTGAATGCCGAGATATATAGTAAAGTTTACGGGGTGGAGTCTCGATTAGGGGCTAATGATCCATTGTGGATTGCAGTAAAGGCTAGAGTCTAGGAGATAGGGAAATCCGTCATGGTGTAGGTGGAGAAATCCGATCGAATCCATGCTTGTTTTATGGCTTAGTGATCCAGGACAGAATGCGGTAAAGCTTGGTTATATTGATGAGGGTGAGGTGGTGTAGGCTCAGGAAGCCCTCGCTGAGTTTAGTTTTTAAGTCCCACATTCATTCTTCGAATATGGCATGGGAGTGATTGGTTGAAAGAAATTTTTGGTTCAACCAATCTCTGGTCAAGTGGTTCATGGAAGTCCCAAACCTAGTTGGCCTTTACATCATTGGTATGAAGTTATTTTTCTATGTTATTTCATGAGTATTATACTCGCCCATATGTGGATTATATGGCTGATGTTCCCTTGGTATTTCTAGTTTTATTATGCTGGTTATGAATATGTATTATGATAGTGGTGATGTATTGTTCTCATCATGTTTTTACTTGTAATTGAATGAACAATGAATCTACGACCTAATAGATGATAATGCAACTAAAGTGATAATGAAAAAAATGCCTCACAGTGAATCGCAGATAAGTATGAGACCCCTATGCTCAACTCTGTCATTAAGACTTATAGATTTCATATTGGTGATATGTTTGACAAAATTCCTGGCATGGCTAGTAGGGGTCTAGTCTACTCCTTGTCAATGTTTTTTCAAATGCATCATTTTTCTACTATGTAAATTCATTTATGAAGGCCTCATTGAGTTCTAGGAAGTGACTTGTTCTCTGGGCTTGAAAAAGTGGCACAAATCTGAGAGTCGCAGGCACAACATTGGGAAAAAATGTCCATGAAAGCTCCCTTGCCCTTGATGTGGGAGCTTCTGCAACCCCCCAGATGCACCCTTGTCCATATCAAGGGAGCGTTCATGGGATTATTGCACTAAAACTTCAGTTGGTCTTAGAGGTTGGTTAACTGAGTAGTTGGGATGGCTCCTCGAAGTTTTGTTGCTAATGTGGAATGTTTGTGTGGTGTGTTTTCGTCGATTCCAATTCCTTAAGATGATTTAGGAGGTTTAATCTCATTATAGTGGCCTCTCATAGCATATTTACCTTAGTTGGCTAGTTACTTGGGTAGATGTGGGATGAGGGTTTGCCAACAAAGAATGTACTGCAACTAATGTCTTATATGGCTAAGCACTAAGATGCTACATATGGTTTTTCTTGGGTTTGTTCATGTTACAATTGTTGAGTAGAGACATTGAATCCTTTTGTTGTTAATGTTAGCATATGCTAATGCTTGTATGGTCAAGTAAGGGTGTTTTTCCAAGTATGTGTAGTGGTTCTGGATGATATGTACAACGGAGATTGAGAATGATATTATTGTTTGTTTTCTACCATTAAGGTTTGGCAGTGGGCATTAGTATGTTGCTAAGTTTTATGCATGAGACTTGTATACTCTATTGCTACAGAGAAAGAGCGAGAGAGAGAGAGAGAGAGAGAGAGAGTTGTGAAAGTTTGTTGTGTAGTATAACATAGAATACAGGTCAGACTATTGAAGATTTTATTGCTACTAAAGGTTGATATCTTAGTGGTTAAACTGTTGTTGAGGGTTGCTACTAGGGTTTTACTATTTGATGTTTGAGTAGTAGAGAGTTATTAGATTATTTTGGATTCAATTTGTGAAGATAGACACATGTGGATCCAATAAGAAAATAGATTAAATGTGGTACATAGAGCATGATAAAGTTTGGTACATTCAATGTAAGTAATGTCTTGCAGATAAGGGAGTAGTGGCTTCTGCTAGGTGGGTAAAAGAAAAACTAATTGGGGGTCAACGCCTCGAGCAAATAGGGGTCTACATGTAATTATGGAAGTTGGTTCTTCCATCAGGTAATTGCGTAAAGCGAGTGCATTCTCACGTGAGATTGAGGTTTGGGCATTGCAAGTAACTGCTTGCATGTTGGTGGGTGTCATCATAGGATGTAATGAAAAGATTATATATAAGAAGAAGAAGATAAAAGTTTGATGTTTCTCCTCCTGAATTTTTTTTCCACCTAAATCTCTGGTGTTCTTAAGTGTTGCCACTTTTCTTGTGGTTTGATGCATTTACATGTTTAGATCTATTTCTCATGTGTTGTCATTTCATATCTATACATTTGGATATGATGCTCATATGTTTTTTTATGGTTCAATGAATGGTTTAGATAATTGTTTAATGAGTTGGTAAAAGTTGGGTAATTATGATCCAATTAACATTATATTCATTCACCCCCTCTATCAATATAACCAAGCTTCCAACAAATAGTATAAGAGCTCAATTCCTTCTATTGTATCTTAACCGCGGGAAGGTATATCCATTCTTTTTTGTCTCATGGATCATTAAGGTCTACTCTTGGTCAATACTACAAGATATTTGATATGTGGAAAGAAATTGAAGGTCGGACCATTAATTTGTGGATCTGAAGTCTAGAAGCTATTGTACAAAGGATATAGTGAAGATTCCCCCTCAAAAAAAGTGCAATAGCAGAATTCCCAAGCTAAATTTATAATTTATAACAATATTCACAATATGGCCCTCAAGAAGGTAATGTCCCTCTAATTTGCAAAAGACATGGAATATGCTACAAATTCTATATGAATGAGGTAACAACAACAACAATGGTGATAAGGAGAAGGATACAAAAAAGAAGATAAATAAGGAAAATCAAAATAAAGACATTCATCCAGTTGATAATCATTCTCCATGTGTGACAAAAATTGATCATCAAAAGGACAATTCAAATTATATGGACAAAGAAACAAAATACTTAGAAGTGATATAGCCTACCTTAAGAGTTAAAACTCCCTTTTATCAAGATGTTTGTGATGTAGATTCAAAAAATTCTAAAGATAGTCTCTCAACCATTAGTGGTAAAAATAGAATAGAAGTCTTTGAAGCTAAGATTGAGTAGCTCTAGTTGTCATAGAAAAGCTAACTGTTGAAATTGAAATAATTACAAGTGAAAAACAAAAACCAAAATAAATTGTTGTAGATATCTCATGAGAAAGAGGATGACTTTAAAGAAGAAATCATTAGCACAAATAAATAGTTGGTATCAATTTGGGAGATTAGGGAAAAATTCCCTCCTTTTGACAACCTTCCTCATCATGAAATACCCCACGTATCCCTTGGAAAAATTTAATTTAGTTAAGGAAACACATATTTTGAATATGAAAATCCACATGTGCACAAAAGATAGGTTGGCCCTAAATGGAAATTGGACACCCTTGGAAGCCTATAAATATAAGTAAGGTGAACCTCATTTGGACTTCATTATCATCATCAACTATCTTCTTCTCTCTTCTTTGATTTGGCTCCCACATGTCTGAGGTTGGTTCCCAAAATTCATTAATATAGGTCCAAAATTGTAGGGTCTGAGCTTGGAAGTGTGAATTAGGTTTTTTGTTCTAGGGATACAGGGTTGGAACAAGTACATTTGTTTGTAGCCCCATGCATATAAGGTGCTCCCTTAGGCTAGAGAGTTGCATCTGCGCACATGGCCGCTAGCTCTGGAGGTTGTGACCTAATTTTTGAACCATATATTTTGATTATTGATCACAAGATAGAAATCTATGATATGAAGCATATATGTTTGTTGGGCTCATCTCTCAGACATTGTTTGGTTGGTTTTACTAGAGAATAATGTGATTGGTGAATTGGAATATTGTACTTTCTCTTTTCTGAAAATTTTATGATAATCTAATAAGAAGAGAAATTTGAAAGGCTTTTTCCATGGTCTTTGACTAGACCTAATGTCTCATATTTGTCTCATTTCTCATGGCATTTATTGTTCTATATTCAATTGAATTTTATAATCGAAATATTCAATTGTGTTTAAATATTGCTAGTTTAAGATAAGAATTGGGCTAAACTGATTGTAACAACACAAAAAAACATAAAATTAACATGAAATCGGAGCTAAGTTGAAGAGCAACACCCAAGGAGACAAGATCGATCATATTTGAAAGAAGCTAGAGAATAATATTTGGTTTGGGAAAATGTCTACCTCCTACTTCAAGGATAATGAGAAGCTAGGTGACTCAACTAACTTTTTTTGCATGGAAGATCATGTTGGAAGTAATATTGAATGACAACAATGTTTTGCAATATGTGCAAGGAAAGGTACCTGAGCCTCTAGTGAATGCTTCTACTACTATCAAGTCTAGGTACAAAAAAGGTGATATCAAAGCTAAGAAGATTATTATTTATGGTTACAAGATTATTGTCTTGCTTATGTTGGTAACTTGGAGGCATATAAGGATATGTATGAAAAGTTGTTCGAGATGTATGAGGTCAACAACTTGAATCACATCCTCTCTTTGAAATATCAACTCAAAGAGATAAAGATGAATAAGGGAGAATTTGTGCAATCATATATCATGATGATACCGGTCACTCTTGAAGGTCTTCCTCCTATTTGGGAAACATTCATTACTACACTAAGTAGTGTTTAGTCAATTTAGTGTGTCCTAAATTGCTACATAAGTTATCAATCCGGGAGTCGTAAACTGATGAAGTGTAGTGCATTTTATGTGCTAGACAACCCTTTTCTTACTTCACTGTTTTCGGTTTTATCTTGTTTTGGGGTTTTGTTCTTGTTGGTCTCCTAAAATGTTTAATGCAAATGGAAATCCTAGTCTAAAGTTTTAAGAGTACTTTTAAAGATCATGTATGGATGTAGAATTGAAGACAAGGTTTATGCTTCTTATGGTAATTTCCAAACTTAGAACTTCAAAAATATCAAAACGT
>APFE031554123.1:36589-64671 GCA_000404065.3 Pinus taeda | reverse complement strand
ACAAATACATATAGTAATTCAATATTCCTACAGTAATTCATAAATTCAATGGTTCGATTTGATTTGCGAATTAAAACGGCAATTTGAGTTTAAAATGGAAATTCGAGTTCCGTTTAGTAAAAATGCACTCGATATTCGAGATCACGATATTAGATTCGAGCATCCTATTTACGGTTAATGGTATAGGATTAACGTTAATAAATGAGAGTGGTGGATGTAGTTTTATGTATTAAGAAATTTAGAGGAAATGAAATATGTAAAAATCTAGGTAATTATGTTTTTTATTAAAGTAAAATAAAAAATTTATAATTTATAGATTTATAGATTTATTAAATTTTAAATAAAATGATAATGGTGGATGTAGTTTTATGTATTAAGAAATTTAGAGGAAATGAAATACTTAGAAATCTATGATAATTATGTTTTCATCAAGTAAAGTAAAAAACATATAATTTTTAATTTGTAGTTTTATCAAATTTTAAATAATAATTTATAATTTGTAGGTTTCTCAAATTTTATTTATAATTTATAGAATTATTAAATTTAAATTGAGGAAAAAATTATCTCAGTAGATAGAAAATTTTGTTTTTTAAAATAGATTTTTTTGATTGAGATTTAGCAATTCATAACAAAAATGTATATTTTTAAAGAACCTTTACATATATTTAATATACTATTTCATTATGAATTTAAAATACTTGATAATGTGGAATTTAGATGGTTCATTGTAATGTGGAATATTTTGGAAATTCACTTTATATTAAATATCATATAATTTATGGTGTAAATGGGTGAATGGATCAATACAAAATTCTTAAAACTTATTATCGTACTTGCTATTCTAAATATAACAATGATTTAAAATATTGGAAAAATAATATATTTGAATATATACCAGAGATATGTTGCTATTTTTTTTTTAAATTGAATTTTTCTATACTGAATCAAATTCCAATTCAAACTCAAACTTGAATTTGGTCACTATAGTCTAAAATAAACTATACCTATCCATATAGCATGCTGCAGAGGATACCATCAGAACTGTGAAGTTCACATTACAAAACTCACTGTTGTGAAATAGCTAAGCCAGATAATAAATATGTAGTATTATAAGACAACGTTTTGGAAAATAGATGTAATATTATGATATAGAATTTTAGAAATTAAAACACATACGATTGAATATTTTTAAGTACTGCCCTACCAATCGGAGATGACGACGCTGGTTAAATAGTGCAATTCGCAAACATATAATTTGAAGCTGTAAAATTATATTACGACTTTACAGGTTCATGCGAATATACAGCATGCACATCCTAGGAAGGAACTTACCCTTTCTCAATATGTTCAAAACATTGAATTAGAAACCGCTTTGCAGGGTCTGTCAGTTGCAGTACAGTATTTGTATGCACGATGGAAGGCAGCTGTAGATAAAGCAATGCAGATTCTATTGTCATAAGTGACTGCAAGGCATGTGTACAACAATTGACACATGATTTTACACCCAATTTGTCGGCAACCATTAAAACGTCCAGCAGCGCAGGTGTAGAACGCGCCTCTAATGTTCCCTTGTACATGAACTGCAATAAATCCACGAACGCCACTTCCTCTGTGACCACACAATAATGTTTACACAGTAAAATATAAGGCCACACCACTAAGGTTAAATGTAATACAGAAAATATGTAATAAGGTGTTAGTATATATTAGTTTTTATTTTTTAAATATTTTATTTGGATGTTTATAAAGAGTCGAGAGAAATTGGTTTAAGATGGACTCTTGTTCATAAACAGAAAACATCTATCCATAAAGCAAATAAAAAATGAATGTTAATTGTGAAACAAAACACATTAATATGTGAAATAGAAAACATCTATCCACAAAGCAAATAAAAAATTAATGAAAATGGGTTTAAATGTACCAGAACAGCTTAAATGAAGTGTCACATCCTGCTCTTCAGATTCTTTCATTTCGTTTAAGAAAAGCTTCAACCTAGTAAAACGAAAAGAAATAAAATATATCATCATATAAAACAGATTTGAAATTACGTTAAAAGATTTGTAGAATTCAAATAATGAACATTTAAATAAAGAGAGTTTTTTCATACTTCCATGAACAAGGGACTCTTTTCAGCCAGTATGGCTTAATTAACGTATCTCTCAGAAATTACGTTAAAAGGAGAAGTTTGATAAATGGACGAACCAACCCAACCCAACCCCAAACCACTAGAAGACATGGCATACCGGTCTATATTAATCTCGGTGGGGCTTTAAACACATTGATAACCTTACATTAGTTTGGCCATACTCGCTGAAAAGAGTCACTTGTTCATGAAAGTATGAAAAAATTATTCTCTTTATTTAAATTTCTATTATTGAATTTTATAAAACTTTTAACGTAATTTCCAATTTGTTTTATATGATCATACATTTTATTTCTTTTGGTTTTATTAGGTTGAATCTTTTCTCAAACGGAGTGAAAGAATCTGAACAGCAGGATGTCACACTTCATTTAAGCTGTTCAGGTACATTTAAATCCATTTTCATTAATTTTTTATTTGCTTTGTGGATAGATGTTTTCTGTTTGTCAAAGAGACCCCTTCTTAAACCAATTTCTCTCAACTCTTTGTAAACATCAAACTAATATATAATAACACCTTATTACATATTTTATGTATTACATTTAACTTAGTGGTGTGTCCTTTTATTTTACTTAGTAAACATTATTGTGTGGTACCATAGTAAGTGGCGTTGGTGGATTTATTGCAGTTGATGTAGAAGGGAACACTAGAGGCGCGTTCTACACCTGAGCTGCTGCATGTTTTACTGGTTGCCACAAATTATGTGTAAAATCATGTCTCAATTATTGTATACATGTCTTGCAGTCACCTATGACAATAGGATCTGCATCGCTTTATCTACAGCTGCTTTCCATCGTGCATACAAACACTGTACTGCAACTGACAGACACTGCAAAGTGGTTTCTAATTCAACGTTTTGAATATATTGAGAAAGGGTAAGTTCCTTCCTAGGATGTTGGTGCTGTTTTTAGTTGCTATGAATGCGTGCTGTGTATTCGCATATTTATGTTTTGTATCCATTTGCTGATGTGCTACAGAGTTATGCAGCGATACTCCCTAATGTAATATCTCACGACATATGACGACTTTGATGCAGACGTGAGACGTATTGTAATAGACGACTATTCAAGAAAACGTCTAATACTTACTACCTGAAGTTACCACTTACCCAAAATAAAAAAGAAGAGAGGGTTTATATGAATTCTTCTTTCTTGGGTTTTAATAAAAAAGAAATACTCTTAAAGTTACTATTTTGTTTGAAGCAAATGTTTGGAACGTTATTAGAAAATATGGTAATCAAAAGAAAAATAAAAAATATGTAAATACTAGGAGGAGATCAGAATGCGCATAGAATGGGCGAACTGCAAGCAAATGGTATCCCATCGTCAATACCCTTCCAACTCATTCAATTCAGTATCGTGTTGTAGGCCAGCAGCCAAGTCATGCTATGTTCGAGAGAGTGCGCCTACCGAACAAGCAGGCTACGTTTTCATGCTTATTATGCTTATTTCATTAGATTTTTCTGGTTATCTTGGGGTGACTGTTATTTTGGTTATTTTATACCTTTATGAATAGATTCACGTGATTATGTCAATTTGGGTGTTACATTGAGTGAATGATTTTGATGGTATAAATTGCATGATATTGCAGTTGATATTTATTGTGCAATATTAAAATATTAATTTTATAAAATATTAAAGAATCTAAGAATATATTATGGATTAATTCTTTAGCACAAGATTGTAAAGGATGTAGTTGGCTAAGTGTTGAGTATTTTTAATTTTGTTTGCAGTATTTTTTTTTACATTACATGAATGGATTATAACAATAATCGTATTTTTAATTTCGTTTGCAATATTTTTTTTTACGTTCCTAACCTTTATGTATGAATGGATTATAACAATGATCTTGTCTACCATGATATGAATATAGTTGAAGGAATGATTCAATACTTTTGGACAAATATGGGTAGTGTCACCCTGAAATTATTGATACTATTGTAAAGTGGACAAAGATCTTGCAACATAATACTATAATATCTATAATATATCTTATCATTCAATCACTCAGGCATTAGCTGCAAAGATGCCTCAAAACCTTAAGATAATATGGGTTGTTTTGTTAAATTTGTCCTCTTTAACTTAAGGTTAGAATGTGTAGACTTATGTTATTTCAGGAAACCTTAAGATGTTATTGGCTGTTTTCTAAAATTTGTCCTCTTTATCGTAAGGTTAGAACATCTAAAGTTATGTTATTTCCTATTTCCTTTTATTCCTAACCCATTTCAAATTATCCAAAGCAAGCATTGCCTAATATTCTTTTTCATGATTGACTTTCTTACTTCAATGATATTGTTAGAAAGTTTCCATTGTGTCCATATTCTATAGATTCTTTGTTCTAGGTATCATCTTTTACTTCTGCAAGAGGAAGAGAGAGGAAGAGAGTTGATTTTAGGCATTTCCAATACCATAAAATTGAGGTCTAATTTCATTTGGTGAACTAGTTTCAATATAAGAGAAGCTCAAGTTTTAACTTTTCATTTCTTGCGCCTTGCAGTAGTGTTCTTTGTAAATTCATACTACCTTTGTAAATTTAGGTACTGAGGCAAATAAATTAGATATGATGATGAATTGGTTGTATGTTAGTAACTATGAAATTATTTCAATGAGAAATGCATACTATGGAAATGGTGCTAACAAAACGGGATTTAACAGTTAGAGAAAATGGAAATTTAATGTTGTGCTTGTTCATAAATTAAAACCTCATGTGGAAACTTTTGTTAGAGAGAAAGGAGATTAGTGTTCCCCATGCAATTTTAGGTCTATGCGTGGGGTGATGGGATTTTAGTATCCACAATTCAATAACATGAAGGAAATGCTAAATGTTGGAATGAGAAGCAACATTAATTGTGAAATTGTGTGTATGTTGATTGGGTAGAGTCCTATGTATTAAGGTCAAGTTTTATGTTATACTTAGGTCAATGGGACTCCTAAGTGCATTATAGCCTCAATACACGGTGAGAGCTCAAGTGCCACTCCTATGTAAAAATACAAAAAGAATATCTAATGTAAGTAATATAGAGAATAAAGTGTTTTTATATTGCTAAAGGTAAAAAACAATACACTCGATGAATGCCTTCAAAGAAGGTAAAGGAGGAAGGGAAGATGGCTCAATTTCTCCAAGGTCTATCACCTAAAGAGGATACAAATTTTATTTCCTATGGATTATTTCTACCATCTGAGGATGAAAATAAAAACTTGTAATAAAGGATTGCCTTGTAGTGTTAGAAGAAGATTTTGTTGATGGAGCTTTTCTCTATCTCAAGGGTGTGACCGGTTGGTTCCTTGAAGGAGTGGAGTACTACCTATTGAAAAGGAGAGCCATGTTTTGAGGGAATGGTACCTTTTCAAGTTATTCATTTGGGAATATCTTAGAGAAGAGTCAAAGGTGTGTTATTGAAGACATTGGAAAGGGATATCATAGTGAATACACAACTCCCTTGGGAGAGGCTTCATGCTTGGTATTGGGAGAATACAAATTTTATTCCAACTAAATTAGTCATTCATAACTAGTCTTTTTGGAACAAGATGAGGGGATTTTATATTGGTAAATTCAAAAGTTACATAACGAATATAAGTAAGATTAGGAGTATTAAATCAGATGTTGATATGATCTTAATGGAATAGATATGATAGAGAAACTAAATACCTTTGTGCAACTCATATATACATTCAAACAAGAATGTAGATGAAATATGCATGGCTTGAAAGATTTAGTATTGTTGTGGAATTTTTCTTGTATGTTCCTAGCAATAACATTTGCATATAGAAAATGGTTTTCTTTTGGAAATTTTGTTACTTTCTCATGTATTATTAATTCATTTGGGCTCACAGAGGCAATATCGATGGTCAACAGTGTAGTAGTAGACTAAACACAACTTTTTGAACAATCGTTCGAGGTCTTGACGAGCTTGCATGAGGACCCTAATGTACAGTGGCTGGAGATAGAAGCAGACGAGTTAAAGCAGCGTTATGACGAGCTCCAAGGCATAGTGTGAACCATCGCGCTCACGGAGAGACTGGAAAAGCTGCAAGTAGCCAAACAGTTGAAGGAAGAGGAAGATGCAGCGTAGCACAAGGAGGTAGTGCTGAAGGTGTGGATGAAGCCCTAGTTGGATGAGGCATATGCAGTTACGACCTCTATTTAAGAAAAGCTTGCGACTCTGCAAACAACTCAATAGAAGCTTCATGCCAACAGTTCATGAGACGTAATCGAGTAGATGGTTAAAGAAGTAAAGCAAGAGGCCGCACAATGCACTGCCAGGCTTGCGGTCATACAGGTTGAGTTGGGAGGTCTTCGCACTAAGATCTCTGCACCCAGAGAATGACCTAAGGGTGAGTGACGATGTTTGTGTTGGGGGCTTATTGGGAATGAGATCCCCCAAGGATAGTTTTTGGGCTAAAAGCCCAAGTTTTGGGTCAAATTTTGTAATAAAGTTGTAAAGTCTCCACCTTCTTTTGTCACGAAGCGTGAAGGTGTCATGAGTCATAAAGGGTTGTCCACCCTTATATTGTAAAGTGTAAATTAGGCTGTAAAGATCTACCCATGGCCCGCGGACCATGGGACTGTATAAAAAGAGCTAAGTAAGTAAGCTCTAAGTAGTGATAAGTTTTTAGTGGTAAAAGACAAGGCTTGAAGTCTTGGTAGAGAAGTCTAAGTTTCGGGTCTTAGCATAGGAAGGGGCTCTACAGATGAGTGCATGGAGGCCTAGGGTGGATGTCTGCAGCTGAGTGCGCAGACCCCTATAACTGTGTGTGCAGGGCGGATAGAGTCTATAATCATCTGAAGATATCAATAAAGAGAAGTATTCTACAAATTATGTGTATCTATTTCATGTTAATGCATCTGGTTATATTGCATTTTGGGTTTAATATATAATTTTCATGTGATGCACGAATGCATGTGACTGTATTAGTTTATCAAATGCAAGTAAGAATATATGTTTACGTGACACTAGCTATGATAGTTTAATTAGATAAGTAAGATACTTAAGATAATTTGGGAATCTGTACAATACATTGTCCTAGAAACATGAAAGCACTTGAACCACAGGTTAGGGCTGCGTGAAGGTCATTCATACCCCTTCGTAGAGGTACCAAAGGGAAAGATAAAGTGCTAGACTAACAGAGCCCTAGAACCCTAGAAAATATCATTTTTATTATATCTATATAGCTATATGTATTATAAATGTTTTAATAAAATTATAAAAAGATATATATATTTTTAGATGTTAAATTTATATGTAATGTAAATAATATTACAAATATTTATCATATATCTATCTTAAGTCTAAATCCACAAAGTGTTGAGGGGTCAAATTTATACACGTGTAAACATTTCCCAAGTTATATACTTAAAAAGAGGGGATCCAATTTCTACATGTGTAAACATTTCTTAAGTTATATACTGAAGAAAAGGTTTACATATTTAGTGATTGATTTGTTTTGATACTTGGTATATTTAGAATTAAAATGGATCTTTTCTCGTTTAATAGAAATCAACTTAGATCCATTTTAATCCTAGATATATGAAACCAGAAATGAATCAAATCTCTTGTCAATTTTTTTTTTCAAATTTTACACTCAAAAAATAATTTATACCTTTACAAATATAATAAAATAACTTTCGAAATATGAAACTTCATTATTTCTTAATTTATTTTTAATAAAATTAATTATATATATAATATATATATATATTATATTTATAGAATATATATATATTATATACTATATTTCTTTTGTTATTAAGATTATTATAATAACTTATTTTTTTAATGTATAAAAATAAAAATAAAATTCCAAGCGGAAAAAAGTCCAAACCTCTTTAAAGTTATATACCCACTAGTAAGGAAAAAGCATCTATTCATATTTTGTCTTAATATGTGATGTATCTCCATCTTTTAAAAATTTCAAATGTTTCTCAAGAGTGCCAAAGTTTCATGACAGTCAACATCTTTTCCCTCCAATCTCTGTGGAAACCCTTCGCTTCTGCAACTAATTTGTTCTTTTGTGCCCCTCAACTCTATGAAAACTCTAGGTCATGCAATCTATTTCATATAATCTAAGAAACTAAAACATGCCACTCCCACCAAACCTTTTATATTAATACCACTCTCAACCAGTCTCGCGTTCGAATAGCGACGAGTGGAGCAAAGTGGGTGCACCTCTTCTTTTGTGTTATATACAACTAAGATGATGTTGATGTTAGGGTTTCAAACTCGAATGGGGTCAGGTAAGAAGAAAAAATTCAATCTCTCTCGAACAATTCCTTCAATTCCCATGGTCATGACTCCAACTAGCCCTAATAGGCCCCTAATGTTGGTCTATTGCGATGATAAGGGCAAGTTTGGAATGGACCCCAATGCCATCGCCACTATGTAGCTCGTGAAAGGGACTCTTAGTGTTGTTTCCATTTGCGGTCGAGTGTGTCAAGGGGAAGAGATTCATTTTGAATTAGGTTGGTCTTGAAAATATTTTGTGGAAGATCTTTATTTCTTTTCTCGCAAAGACATAGTCATATCTTTCATTAAATTTGAAAAATAATAGTGTGTTTACTGTGGCATACTCTGTAGAGAAATAACAAGCTATGGTGTAGAAGCTAGGGAATTTGATATTGAGTGTAGTTGATGCAAGCCAAAACCCCTTTGTAATTTAATGCCCAAATGTAAAGCCACCGTGGCTCTAAACCTCCTCTCTTCAAAGGGGTGGGAAACCTCCAAGGACTACTTTATGTCCCGCTCCAACTTACTGTTGGGAGAATTAAACCACGTGAACAACAAACCCATAAATAAATTAAAGGAAGCTATATGCCATTCCAACCACTGTGTATTGTTCCGATAAGATTCAGAGGATGTGTTCCTCTATCGATCTTGCTTCGAAGTAATAAAATAAAGGAAAACTTGATCAAGTTCAGCCTATCGCTTGCTCAAAATCATGTACAAAACCATTGAAGGAAATTTATCCCTTCCCAACTATAACTTGCAGTGTATAATTTAACATAGAAAATAAAACAACCTCTGCACAACAGGGAAAGACATTCCAACAACACAAATATGTGCATAAAATCTAAATTAAACCTTCAAGGGGTGCACATAATATCCAAAATGTGCAAATGAGACAAGCTGCTTCACAAGATTCCACACTAGACCTCTCGATGCTGCAAGTGAGCTACGGAGGTGATTTTATTACTATTTTCACAGTAACAGGGAAATTAGAACTATTTTTAGGTGTTGTTCCTAAAAACATGGATCTATTCATCAACTTCACTAACATAAACTAATTTAAGCCTTGTTTTGTTCATTACATGGACTAATAAGAAAAAGGCCATTAATTAATACTAATAAATATTTAAATAGCCAATCAAGCATTATTACATGCCATATTCATTAAAATTCCTAATCTGATAAGAAAACTCATGAGGGTCCAACCCCTCTAGTAATGTTTGACCACGTGGTCCTTTAAAATGAATAATGCCCATGAAGTTGAAAACTATTCATGGCTCGTGACATGAGTTCATTAATGGACTTGCCACTTTTCTGTATAGGTGTGGCAGTCATCCAAGTGGCATCGTCTACTGGATGGTCCAACCACTTCAATAAGTACTCATAGTACTTCTTTTCTCTGATTTTCTAAATGACCCTCTTCTCTAAGATTTTTTTAGGTTGCAAAAGATTTAGTGAAAGAAAATGGTTTTCCCAATTTATGTCTGATTTCTACTGTTGTTTACTACTGCTTGCTACTGATTTTGAAGGTTCCAAATATTTTTAGAGGTATGAAATACTAAAAATAGGGGAAATTCCCAATCCTAGAGGCAATTCTAATTCATATGCATTATTAGAAAATTTCCTCAAAATCTTGTATGGTCCAATATCTTTCCATTTTAGTTTGTTGTATTCACCTTTTGGAAATATTTCCTTCCTGAGGTGAGCTAGTACCATGTCTCCAACCTCTAAAATCTGTTCCTTTTCCTCAAATCTTCCTAGCCTTTATACTTCATGCTGTTTTCCTGCAGTTTATGCTTGACTTGCCTATGAATTTCCTACATTGCTGCTATAAACTCTTCCCCTGCTACACTTCTTTGTTCTGCTCTCCCTAGATTCCCAATTTCATAAATTCCTTAGGATTCATTCCATTAAATTTGAGAGAAAATTCTCTACATTTAGTCTTCACAGTTAGGGAGATGCTCTACATTTTCATGAGTTGAGTTAATAGTTTCTCACAATTCTAGCATTTCTTGCATAACGTTTCATTGTTGATAATAACCATTGTGGAAGATAATATCTTCTCCTTAAATACAAATTATAGTAATTGTTTTATAACATGCTTCACTGTTGTTCTTTTAATGGTAGCCTCTTCCTCTAACAAAAGTAAGGTGTGATTATAACTAGAGAGAAGAGTTTGTATATATCATGTATGTAGATATGCGAAGAGAAATATCTCCATAAATACAATTGGAACATTGATTTGTAGTAAATCTTGTAATCAACCTAGAGATACCTCAAGCAATTATGTTGTAGCTAGTCCCATTAAAGCAAGGATATGAATTGCTATGGTGAAGGGAAACTTTGGCTGCAGGAGGAATTCCGGCACTAGGAGAGATTCCTCAATTTTAACTCTTGTACCAAGATAGATTCATATTTTTTATTTTCTAATTCTTATATTGTTTTCATAATTTGTGGTTCTTGTTAGGATTGGACGGATCAACGATATTACATAGTGAAATTCCATAAATATCTGATAATATGATTAACTGTGGAAGTCTCCAACCACTCAATCTCATAGTAGTTCAGAGGTTCCTCTGGAAAAATTATAATTACTTAAATTCTCACCCATGAAATATATATCCAACTAATGTATAAAGAAGGAAAAAAATTTGTTGGTCATGCATCCAGTAGAGGAGAATATAGTGTGAAACCATCTAGAAAGTAATATAGTAGTTGATGTTTTAATTTTATGAATCTTTAGAAAGAAATAAAGGTGAGAACATAAAAGGAAATGTACCGTGTTTTTGAGAATGCCTGTAAGTCCATACGCTTGTCCGTAGATGAACACCAGATATATTATAAATATATAGTAGATGGCTTTTAAAGAGATGTACATTTCAACTTTTTAGCAGACTAGCATTGTTCTTGTTGGGATATTAAGATTTCAGTATGCATTGTGATGAAAATTCACATTTTCATTGAATTCCTTTCGACTCGTTTGTTTAAGTCCATTTATGCTTGTTGAGAATGGCTTAAATATCTCATAGTAAGTAGATGTTTGTATATTGAAAACCCATTTTCATTGCACCATGCTTGATAATATGTATGAAGAAATTACATAGTCTCTACATACAAATTATTACTTAAATGGCTTAAAATTAAGAGCATTTAAATGGTTGTTATATGTCAAGCTTGTATCATATTCAATATCTAAATATGTATTATTGACTATCCATACTTCCACCTAGCATGAAATAGAATTATACCACAGTGATTGTATGAGTAGACACACATAACCTCTCTAAATCAATTTATTGATAATTTAAGATATTTGTATTCATATTTTTTGTTTATAAGGTGAAGGGGTGTGTTACATAAACCCTTCACCCCACTTTATGAATTGGAAAAGTAAGGGTGTTTCAGTTGATGAATTTCCTTTTGTATTTTCAGAGGGACAAAACTAAAATATGATGCAATAGATTCCAAAGCGAATATTATATGATGTTGAGGACCAACATTACTAACTCCTCCTCTTCGGCTTGCTTGTCTCTGATGAGGAGGCATGGTAGTTGAAGCGAGAGGGTAATTCTAGCCACCCATAATAGGTCTAAGGAAAACTAAATAAACAAATGGATTAAAATGAATCTAGACGGACAAACCAATACACCAACAAGTCGTCTCCTCAACACCCAAGACATATTTTAATATCAAACAACCATTCTCTACATTTAGGCTTGACATTTAGGAATATGCTCTACATTTTCATTAGCTGAGTTAAGAGTTGCTCATGATTCTAGCATTTCCTACAAAATGTTTCATTGTTGATCATCACCATTATGGAAGATAATGACTGCCCCTTAAATACAGAGTATGCTAATTATTTTATAACATGATTCACTATTCTTTTCTAACAGGAATATATTTTTAAAAATGGTTTCTGCAAAGAAATTGAACAACCTTCCCATAAGAGACTAAATAAATGCTAAAGTTATGGCATCGGAGGCAGAGTGCAGTGGGAATGTCCCTTAGCTAGGTGGTTGCAGTGTGTTACATACGTGGTCATTGCTCATAGATAATTGTGCCTTGTCTAAATATAAAAAAATAAATTAACTAATGATGGAGCATGCATGCATGCTTGTGCCCCCTACAACCTATATTCATAACATCATCACTCCTCCCAAAGAAAATTATTATTGTGCCTAGCTTCATCTTCTATCAATTCTGCAAACACATCTTAAGGTATTGATCTAGTGTTATTGTTGTGGTATGAAGGAGAACCAACTATGGAGAAAACAAGGTAAAAATATAACACACACAAGCTAGGATTCTGACAGCAATTGGCCCAGTTTTTTCTTGCCATCAACTTGGGACTGTCAAGCATGTAACTCATTGGAGGAAGCCAGAAATTTGAATTTTTGAACAACTTTAGTGATTGATTACATGTTTATGTCCACGGGTTATTGAATCCTAATTGTCCAGTCTACAACTATTTCTATGATATCTTTAGGTTTTTTAGCATTCTTTTCTTTACTATAAATTAGTCCTATACAAAGAAAGCCTCAAATAAGTTTGATTTCAAAAATTGCAAAGCTTCAATTACCTTATGAATCGGTTAAGTTTCATTGTTGAATGTTTTCTTCCATTGTTTTGATTTTTATTTGGATACATGCCTTAATTTCAAGAGCTATTATAGTCCACTATATAAGATAAGATTTTTCAGAACCTTTATTGAAGGTTTGAAACTTTATTGACTACTCAAATTTATCTCGTACCTTAGAGCTAGCTGCTGGCCTCATTGAACATGTCTGTATGTCAAAAGGAGCAAACAAATCAATGCCCAAGGCATTTTGTGCGTTGATGCTCCCCATCATCTGCTTGATATGGTTGAACCTTCACTGATTTGATGTGAAGGTATTGATTTTTCTGGTTCTTTGAATCCTTGTTAATAATAATAATTAACATTTACAAATTTAAACAAAGTCTTTTGGTAGAAATCACATCAGAGATTATTTTTTTTTTGGCTGACGCGTTTCGAACCAACAAGTGTGGTTCATCATCAAGATTGTTAATTTAAGTATACTGACATTTTTTTGGATATTGTCTGCTTTGCTATGTTATTTTTTTTATCATATTTGAATACTCGGAGATGTGTATCGTGCACTTGTTCACTTGTTAGTGCTTGGAATGTTGGAAATAACTGGAAACATAACTTTGTGCATTAAGGAGAAGGTATTAGAATATGGATATTTTAATGATCTAGTATTTCTTTTGTTCGAATGGGTAGGCAGTTAATAACGAGGCATCTCTATGTATCAAATAATTCAAAGTCCTGAACTTCTTGTTAACCTTCAAGATTATGATTCTTCTCTGGATATGTGGAGCCTTGGTAGTATGTTTACTGGAACGGTAAGCAACAAAACATTGTCAAGAGAACACATTTAATTATCCACACAAATGCTTTGCATGAGTAACTTTCCCTTTGTTACAATAGTTATTTTAAGTTTTATATGTTGTTTTGTTTATGAATTTTTATTGATTTATTTATTGTTGAAGATCTTTCGTAGGGAGCCATTTTTTTATCGGCATGATAACCATGATCAATTACTTAAGATATTAAAGGTGAGCCTTATATGACAAAGAAAATTTCTTATATTTTTCATGGTTTTCATTCTCCTTTCTTTCATTATTTTGACATGTTCTACATACATTCTGTGAAGAATCTTAGGGATAATTTCTAGGTCAATAATGTAAATTTCATAGATCTATGTTTTAAAGCTCCTATTGGTATGATTCCCTGGCTTTAAGTTAATCTCAATTTACTTTTATATCATGCAATGATTTTGACATTAGTTTGGCGCAAAAGTAACAACTAGTAGAAATAGATATTGAAGTAGTTCACACTTGCAATTTATTGCTTGATATGATCTAAAGTCTTAGATTGTACGTTTGTTATGAATCAAAAACTTGATATTCAGAGCACAAAAGAGAGGGTTGAAGAAAAAAGAAATAATGTTCCATTGTTATACTTCATGTGATATTATATTTACATGCAAAAAATATTGTGTGTTTCTTTGACAAATCCTTTTCCAAATATTTTCAAAGAAATGGGTCTTATGAAAACTTTACAGCCAAGTAATTTGAATGCATAATGTATTCTACTGGTTTCAATTTAGGGTCCTCATTATGAGAACCAAAAGTTGCAAAGCCTTCAAAATATCCAGGAACTCTTAAATAGATTGTAGTTGTACTACAGATGAACATTGAATATAACCTGAGAAATGCTCCATAATGTAACATGAAACCATAGACGAAGGGCATTGTATATTTCATCCTCTCCCCATAAAGAGTCGCTTGGGACTATGCTAGAGATAATTCACCAGAGCATTGGAGTAGTATTGGTTGTATTATCAAGAGATAAGACAAGTAACAATTACCAGAATCCCTACTTTGACACTCCTAAATTTAATCACAGGTTCTAACCATGTGAAACCTTGCCTTTAGGTTCTCTAATATAAGCCTAATTAAGAGAACTCTAGAGTGTTATTGTCCCCTTCCTTAGACAACTTTGGGGAAACCCTCGAGCAGTTTCCTCACATTCTGTGAGTGGTGCCCAATGTAAATGATGTTGGTAGATGTGTGCCAACCCTCAAGGGACCCGAGTGGATTACACCTTGTGATATTCGAGGTCATTATCGCTTTGACATTGCAAGTCAAACCACTTGAACTAACCACTGGGGCTATAAAAGAATGTTATATATATATATATATATATATTGTCTTTTTTCTCCAAAAAAAGCCTCATGAGTATTTTTTTCTCCAAGGAGAACACTTCGTGTATATCCCTTCAAGTACTTTTCCATGATCCATGGATGGTAAATTGGCTAAAGTAGTGCCACTAATTAGAGAGCTTACCTGCTAGGGAATGCGAGACTCGAATCTGTAACTTTCCCAACTTTTGGTAAGAGATGTCACATTTGTCTCACGACAGCTTTGCATACATGCCTTACATATCAGTAAGCTAATTTAAAAAAAAAAATGAAAGCACATATGTTAGAGATTTCAATGCAGACTCTGAAAGTTATCTACATATCACAAAACCTGTGAGCTGTGTCAACAAACAGATATTGTTCATGTATATATAAAACAAAAATACATCATTGGAGAAGTCTGTAGAGAATTTTGTAGCTAATATTCATGAATGAAATCATTTGCATCCCACGTTGACAAATGGAAATGGTCCAATTACCTAGACCCATCCCTAATGCCTCTTTTGAAACGTCGTCAGCTACATTGTTATTGTCCCTATATTGTGAGACAAAAGGGTCTCTCTCCCTCTCTCTCTATGAATCATTTGGAGAGAAATATATATATATATATTTCTCTCTCTCGAAATCATATGGAGACAAACCCGCGAACTCTATCCCACCCAATAGTTGTTTGTATACATGCTCGAATTGTTCTGACTTTCCTTCTAAGAATACGGTACGGTAATACTCAGAATTGAGTTCATGGCCTTTTCTTTTCTTAGGGAGAAATTCTATGCATAAGATTTGTGAAAATGTAATGAGCAAGGTCATGGGAAGAAGAAGCAATGGAAGATATGTATTTTGAAAACTAGAATGAAGAGTGGGTAGGAGATTCCTCAAATTTGACATTCAATGAGGGTTGTTTTTGCATGCGTAAAAGAATTATCGAGTTAAAATAGTGAGCTCTAATACCACTACTAGCTAGGATGAATAACTCCATGCTTAAATGAATTTATTCAACTCATAGCATACATATATACAAGAGGAATTGACCTTTGGTTTCATATTCTTAAGAGCTCCAAATGACTCTTCTTATTCACCTATGACCCTTCATATTTCCCTTAGATTAATACTTACAAAGTTATTCAAAATGTACCTCAATCTCTAAGGATTATGTATTTAACATTTCCCCCTTAATTCAAAGGGGTTTCTTTCGAGTCAAAGCATCGTTCTCAACATTTCAAACTTTTCTCTTCCAAGTGCTTTGGTGAAGTTGTTTGCAATTTTCTCCTTTGAGATACAATCTCTCAAACAAATTATTTTTTCTTCTAGATGGTATTAAAATAGATGGTACTTAGTGTTGATGTTCTTGGTTCGATAAGGGATTCTATGATTCATGCCCAACTTTACTACATAAGTATTGTCAACCAAAAGAGTATAGTGTACATGTTTCTCCTAAAACTTTTATAGGTATTTTCCTGAGCACATAATCTTTTTGAAACTTTCACTTCTTTCTTCCCTCCCTGCTCTTAGAAGATTTTTGAATTTTGTACTTCTCACTTCCACTCCTTGCTCCCAATAGACTTAAGCTAGATCCTTTAATTTCTAGGCTTAAAATGTGAGAAAGATCATGGACAATATAACTACCAATGGGTTCCAAAATAAACTCAAGGAATGGTAAGACTAAGAACTACATAGGCGATCCAGGGAACTCCATGCAAACAAGATAAGAGAGTTGAGAAATTCAACATATTTAGAAACAAAAATGTTTTTCCTTGGGGATCTAGTTGTTATCTCATGCGAAACCTTGAGGATTAACTTATGAGGTGCCTTGAGTGGAACTGTTGTGCTTGTTACTATTAGATAGAGGACTTTTAGTTTCTATATCCTCTAAAATATGGATTAAAAGGTCTGTAATTAGGCGTAGACTTCACAATTAAGGGCATATTAGGCCTGATGATAGTGTTGGGAAGACAATCATGACCAACTCAGGGCAGTGAGTGTCGTGGGAAATAAAGGATGAGGGGGATGGCGTGAATAAATGAATTCTCTACTAAACTCGACCAAAGAAAAGATCCACTATCCTAGTTGTTAGAAGTATTCATTACGAAGTGTATTATAAATAGGTTCAACAAAGCATTAACATATGAGGCTACATATGGCATGCCAATAATGGCTTCAGCCATAAGGTTGAGCAACCACAGGAAAATCTTTCAAGAGATTGTGGATGTGAGTCTTGGTGCCATTTTAGGAAAATCACATGCATATCATTGTCTTCTATTCAAAAGTACATTGTCAGGAAGAAACTATAGCTTTTGTCTTATGTCTGTGTGATGTGGATTCTAATTCATAAATTTCACCCCTAGAAGAACTAGTCCAAGGGATGAAAAAACTTTGCAAAGACTTAAATTGTGAGTAGAGAAGCATGTTGTTTCAGTTGTTGCTTCCTTATATTTGAAAAAAACCCATGGATGACCCTGCTGAAGCATCCATGCAAAATTTTTGACAATGTCACATACTACAAGCCTTTTTTTACATTAATATTTTTGCTTGGAAATATTTCAATTAGAAATGAGTTCCATTATGTGATTCAAGATACATGCAATCTCTTTTCTTCTCACCATGGTTTTAATTATACATAATTATTCCATGATGTTTTAGTATCCCAATAAAATTTTGGGTTGATAGGAAAATCTGTGAATGCTTCTTATGGTGTTGTTTGTTTCAACATAGAGTTGGTAAAATTAATATATTCTGTCATGCAGAAGCATATTCATCAAATCTAAGGCTTGTGTGTGGCTTGGTGAAAACAAACTTCTAATTTATGTTAAGTTTGAAATTAAATGGTGGATTTTACTGTTATGTATTAAGGCATGGAATATGTAATGCGACTGTGATAAATTCCAACTTAGGATGTATGATAAATTTCAAATTAGTTACGACATCTGAGATGCAATTGAGATAAAGTTCAACTTAATTAGGGTATCCAAGACTCAACTAAGATAAATTTCCAACTTATTCAGGGTACTGAGTTGCCATCAAGATAAATTTTAACTTTAATTTGTGAAACTCCAAGCATTTTTGATGAAAAGGTTTTAAAATAAGTTTCTATGTTTCAAAATGGTCATACAAGTAGTGGGGTAATGTTTGGTTTGGGAATGGCCCCATCAGTCTTGGGGATCCATAGTAAGTTTCATGGCCATATGGTGAGAGATGTCCCATTATTAAGTGCATCCATATAAGGGTTTTTTTATAAGTGAAATGAGTTTGTGGAGTTAAAATTACAGCGATGATTAAAGTTTCAGGTTGGAAATGACTAGGCATATCAAATCACATGGAAACATGCATAGACAAATTTCATGTGTGGGCCTTTCATGTAATTTTATTCCTCACTTTTCCATTCAAGATGGGGTGAAAAGAAGAGAAAGTGTGTTTTTTTCTTAGTCATAGTTATAAGTGAACACTTTAAAAACATGGGAATTGCACTATTAACTCCAAAAAAGGTAAAATCCAGTTCATGGCAGAGCAAAGGAAAGTGGGAAATATCAACAAAAACAAATGAAATATGGTATGGAGAACCTCAAGTAAACTTATAGTATATACTCTCATTAGCCATGAAAATGAAAAGAGAAAGCTAGTACAGAAAAACACAATTATAAATTTAGTATATATGCCCATAAACCATCAAAATGCATAGAGAAACCATTGAAACATGTGAATTTAGACATAATTTAGTTTAGATAACTTTAAACTTTATTTTACTTCTAAAATTTTAAATATTCTTGATATTACTTGGAGTTTACATCAAAGAGTTGAGAACAACTTAGAAAAAAAATTAAACAGAAGGGAGATAAATAAAGATCGCTTTATTTTTAATATCTTTGAATTTTGTTATCATGGTTCCCATATAACAATGAATGTCTGAGGCACAACAGACTTAAAAGTTGAAATTAATTAATGTCACTGTCATGGGCTATTAAAGCTTCTGTTTTCAAATATTACTGAAAACTAAGCTAAGCTTCTGTTTTCTCACACCCCTTATTTATAGTACCTTCAAGATTAGTTCTAATATGAAGAAATCTATTAAAGTACAAATTCTCTCTTCTCTCTCTTCCCTCTATTTTTGCTGGGTGGGGATATATATTTTGAGGGTCCAGGTATACAACACATAATGGTCTGATTTAAGTGTATTTAGTTCTCTCATTGAATTTTATGTGATAGTTGAAGGAATACAATTATTTACCATTATTCTAATTCAATCATGTCATAGTTGTTGAAGATGAAAAATTTGTATTCCTTGCCCAAACCAAGTGAATTTTACATGTTTTTATTTCTGCAATCATCATTTCAATTAGTCACTTAGAGCTTTTCTATTGCTTTTTTTATTTCAACTAACATTTGTTAGGATTGGATATGCTCTATTTCGGACTTGTTAACATTTCTACTTTTATTGCTTGCCTAATTTTCCTTCTGAGGTATTATATCATGCTTACTTTCTTGTTCTTTAAATATTTTCTCTTTTAAGTAGCCCACTTCATATCAGAGGGAATTCCTATATGAAATGTATCATGGACTGCAACGATTTCTATATATGCTCAACATGAGCGTGGCAAGAAGGCTTTGAAACTCTCTTGGGGGTGAAATGTTTGGGACAAGAGCCGGTGCAAAAGAGTGTACCTTCAAAAGTATACCTTTTTCCTATTCCAACCTAACAACCCTAAAACATGGAAATATGGTTCATTCTTATATCATCAGGACTGGATTGGACATAAGTCTTCATGCAAAATGACCTTGTTGACATGTATGGAAAATGCAATAGTAGAGTTGATGTGTTTCGTGTGTTTTAAGAGAATGTTTGCTCAAGATTTTGTTTCATGGAATGAAATAAGAGTGGGATGCATGCTAAATGATCATGGCAAGGAGCACCTAAAACTATTTGGTCAAATGCATCTTGTGGGTATAGAGCTAGATGAGTTCACTTTATCCAGTGCTCTCAGGGCATGTGTGAGCCTCACAGATGTAGGACAAGGTGAATGCATCCATAGTTGCATAATCAAAACTGGCTATGAGTCGAATATCTGGGTTGCGACATCTCTTCCTCATATGTATACAAAGTTTACAAGCATCAAGTCTTCTTGTAAGGTTTTTAATAAAATGCTTGAATGCAAATTGATTTCATGGACTACCATGATTACATGATATAACCAAAATGGGCACTCGGAAGAGGCATTGAAAACCTTTGGCCAAATTCTACAAGTAGGCTCAAAGTCAGATCAATTTAGTGTTTCCAGTGTGACTCGTTCTTGTGCCAACCTAGAAGTACTAGAAATTGGAAAGAAGGTACATTATTTTGCTATCCAAAGTGGGATCACATATCTCTGTTTCAAATTCCATTGTTGACATGTATGCAAAGTGTGGAAGTTTAGGAGATGCACAAAAAGCATTTTCCAGAAAATGTGAATGTGATGTTGCCTTGTGGAATGTAATGATTTCTATATTTGCACATCATCGATATGGTAGGAGGCTCTCCAACTCTTCGTCCAAATGCAACAAGTACATACGAAGCCAAATAATATAGATTTTTATTTTATTTTATTTTATTTTTTTATTTTTTTTATGTCAGTTTGCAGTAGCATTGGATTAGTGGATGAAGGGCATAGGTTGTTCGATTCCGTTGATTGAGATTATGGCATTACATTAACAATGGAGCATTGTGTGTGTATGGTTTACCTTCTTGGTCGTGCTGGAAAATTGAATGAGGCTGAAGATTTAATATATAAAATGTTGTCTGACCGAAATTCTCTGGTATGTTTGACCTTGTTGTCTACCTGTAGAAACCATGGGAATGTGGATTTAGGGAAACAAGAAACAAAACATATTCTCAAGTTGGAATCACAAGATGCTCTAGCATATGTGCTTTTGTCCAATATATATGCTACAAATAGAAGGTGGGATTGTCTCACAAATGTGAAGAAAAGGATGAAAGAGAAAGGATTGAAAAAAGTAACCATGAGTCAGTTGGATTGAGGTCAAAGGTAGGGTTCATAGTTTCATTGTCAAATATAGAAGGAACCACAAATAAAAGTGATATATGAGAAGCTAGAGGAATTAACCAAGTTGATGAAGGAGGAAAGTTATGTGCCCAATACAAACTTTGTTTTGCACGACGTAGAGGATGAGAAGAAAGAACAATTTGTATCCGATCATAGTGATAAATTAGCAATTTCATTTGGGCTTATTAGTATTCCTGGAGAATTCCTATTCGAATCATCAATAATCTTTTCATTTTTGGTTATTGTCAAATTGCTTCCAAACTCATTTCTTAAATTGTAGGGCGAGAACTTATTGTGAGGGATGCCAGTCGATATCATCATTTCAAGGATGAAATGTGTTCTTGTGGGGATTTTTGGTGATACTAAAATAAGAGACAATTATATGTATGTGATTCCATCTTAGAAAGAAAACTAATTGATTCCTAATCTCTAGCCTCTTGCATCAACAATGTATACTCCAAGTATTGGAAGATGATCAACACTAGATTAACAAAAAGTTGATCCTTGACCTTGCTACATTTAGGATCAAAGCCCAACCAGTCTTTATGAGAAGACATGGGTAATGTAAAATTGTATTTGCTTGGTAGTGCGAGCCCTACTATTGGAAAGCACTATTGTGATCTAGTTTCATGCCCCACTATTCTCTTTTATTTCTAGTATCTTGTTACCTAGAGTCGAAGGACACAATTACCATTACACAAGATAGTTTTTCCCAAATTTTGTTTCTTTGCTTCTGTTTATCAAACAAAACATATAGCAACAAGACTTGTTGTCTCTAGATACAATCTTAGGGAAGGTATTTAACTTTTGAAAGATTGGATACTTGCTTGAAGAAATATCACAAAATGGTGCTACATGTTGATGGGATGTAGGCAATGGATTGAGTGTTAGGTGAAGCCTTTCACACTGTTGTAAGATCACCAGGCTAGTCCAAGAACTTTTCCACTATAAAGAGCTCCTAAAAGCTGACCAATTTTACTATGTACAAAACATGCGTTGATATATAGACCATTTCAGTGGTTGGAATGAGTAATGAATGCCAGTTTAAAGGTAACTTGCAATATCCATCTCATTATTTTAGTATTCTATATTCTTTGGGAAAAATATCGAAGTGTTTTTACCTCTAATAAAGGTTTTGGAGAATTGACATTCAGCCATAGAAACTTCACTTGTAAAATATTTTCGTTATTTATTTTATATAATTTATTCATATGATATCAAATTTCAGATATGTATTGTAATATATCCAAATTTTCACTTTGTAGATGCCTCAGATTTAACACATTCGTTGATTCAATAGTTTATGGAGGTTACTAATTTTTTATCCTACACTTTTGCAAAAGGAGCAAGAGTAGTTGTTAGGGAGGAAACAATAGGGTTTCATTTTGGCCAAGATGAATCCCCTACTTGGCTTAATCATAAATGAAAGCTTATGAATATTAGGGAAACTATTTCTTATTTGGGTGGGTCTTTGGTAAATAGTTTTTCAAGTATTGATTATTGGAGATGGATAATAACCAGTTTTATAAAAGAAAAATTCATAAATGAAAGCTTATGAATATTGGGGGCACTATCTCTTATTTGGGAAGGTCCTTCGGTAAATAGTTTTTCAACTATTGATTATTAGAGATGGATAATATCCAGTTTTAAAAAAGAAAAATTCAATCTTGTAGTAATATTAAACTACTGCCTTCCAAGAAGATTGCAATTGTTGATCAATTTCTAGCTTCCTTCCAACAATATTTGAATTGTTGATAAATTTCTAGCAATGGGTTACGTTGGTTTCTCTATCTTTTCTTCTTGTCAAGTAGCCTATAAAATGTTGGAACATGTACTCCAAAAGTTTGATTTGACAAGCAAGGTGGGGTAAAAATGATTGATATGGTGTCTTTGCGTCTTTTGTAATTGCACATTACCAAGTGATCAAGGGCAATTGGACATCCACAACATTAGTAAACACATGATTTCCATTGTTCCTTTGGATTTCTGTAACATCTTTACAAAATTTTCATTTTTTTGGGATTCTCCCAAATGCTGATATACTTTGTGCCTATAAATATTTCCAATGTTATGGGATATTTATTTTAGTGTAACTTTCTTCTTAAATTTAACCTCCTTGCTACATGCTTAGAAGATATATAGAAAATCAAATTTCGATTATATTTCACTTTCCATATATTTCACTTGCTTATTGGCTTCCACATTCCTACTTCTATTGACATTCCTTTGCACCTCTCGGTGAAATTGCTAGTTTTAAAATCAATGCCTATATATGAAATTTCAAGGACTACCATGACTCTCACATAATTCTTTAAAGGGTGCTAGCTCAATGGTAGAGAACGTTCTTTATAAGCAGAATATTAGTGGTTCGATTCCATTGTGTCTTAGTATGAATTAAATACTTTGAATATTGGCTTATTTCAATGGTGATATATTTTTCTATATTCATTATTTTATATTGTCTCTAAATAGATAAAAGTGATGTATTATTATCTTTCAATGTAATTTTTTATTGTCTCTAGAGAGACAATACTTAGGATCATTGACATTATGTCTTTAAAGACAATATGTCTTGAATTCCAAATATTGTCTCTAGAGAGACACAAATGAAATTGTCTTTGGAGAGACAAAAATGCTTTTGTTATATATTGTCTTTATAGCGACAATATTTTAAGAAAATTCGATTTCAGACACCCACTTAAAGACAATATTTAAGATGATACACAAGTTTTCTCTTGTCTCAAGTTAAGACAGTTTACCCAAAAATTGTCTTAAAACCCCCTTTTGTGTTGTAGTGAGACGTAGTTGTGTTTATTGCTCTGCGAGTTGCAACTTGCACGCATTAGCCATTTAAGAAATTATCCTCGATGAAGATGAAATGTCAATGGTTCCCAATCATCCTTTAATGGATATATTTTTCTTTCTAACAATTATTAATGCTTCTCATCGCTATGAGTATTGATCTCCTTTATATAATTTGTAGAGGCATGAAAGCCTAGCAGTTGTCGGTGAAGCTATTGTAGCGCAGTGGAAGCGTGGTCGAAAAGTGAAACTTATAGAAGGGGAAAGCATTTGAGAAATGTGTCAAAGAAAGAGAATCAAAGTGTTCAGATTAGAACTCAAAAATATTAAGATGGAGAATCAAAATGTAGAGGAAAAATATGAAATGCCAGATATAAATCTTAACCATTACAAAGAATATGAAGAAACCAATGCAATATTGAAGCGACTAATGCCAGTTTTGATATCTTTCTCCTGTAAAGATTTTAAGCTTTGGGAAATTAAAATGGAGGGACTACTTGGTTCAATATATTTATGGGAATTTTTTCAAGAAACTTCTATAAATCCCCGAGAATCGAGATAAGAGTATAGGTGCAATAACAGTAGTTATTATTATATCAACATTAGATGAAAAGATTTTGTCTAGTATTTTGCATGAATTTGGTGAAGTAAAAAGTGCAAAAGTATTTTGTGATATTCTGGAAATTAAGTAGAACATGAAGTGGAGTAAAAAAGCTAAAGTTGATGAAGGTGTTGTTAAAAAATGTGATTGTGTTCAAAGCATCATAACGGGGATCAAGATTGAAAGTATGTATGTATCTCACAATAGAGTAACATGTGATAGTAAGGGAAATCCCTATGATGCAGCTTTTAATGATGAACGTGCAACACTTTATCAACAGTTAAACTTTTCAAATGAGTATTGGTTACAAATTATACATGAGAAAAAACTTGTAGATGATTTATTAAGTGGAAGAGTAACTATGCTTGAAGATAAATTGGATTAGAAAGAATGAAACTGAGTACAAATACTGTAATGTAGAAAAGAACGAAGATTTGTCAGAAGAAGAAAAGGTTGGAAAGAACCCGAACTATGATGATTTTTAAAATCTCACTAATGTTTATGAGTATACTGGTATTGGTAGTAGCCACGAAGAAGCAACAGAAAAAGAAGAATATAACTCAATTGTAATGCCAATTGAACAATACTTAAAAAAATCCATTGATGGAAGTGGATTTCTTGAAATGAATTAGAAACATCCTAGTTGTAACAAGGAGCAATATATAGTGTCCATGATCTCTAGTAAGAAGAAGAAAAAATAAGTTTGGAGCAACAAGTAAAAGAAATTTTTCATCAATATATTGTATCAAAGAAAGTCAAAATGAAATATTTAATTCATGCTTTTAAGCCTCGCTCAGACTAAGACCAGGAATCGAGTTAACATAAAGGTCATGATTAAGGGGAACTGTCAAAATAATAATCACACCCATTGTTCCCATGAACGATGATTATTCTAGATTATTATTAAAAGTTAATAATCCAGAAGTTTAAGTAGAAAATAAATGAGAGTTAGTAAAATCCCTATATTCTTCTAGGCGATTGATGTATAAATTAACGTAACTGGGGATTGATGTATAAATTAACCTAACTGGAATGTATTGTGTAAGCTTCCATGTTTAGTATTCTTCTTTGATACTCATGAATTTGATGCTCTGATTCTTTTCTGTGTGAGTTTAAATTTAACTCTGCTCCGTACCTTGATCACCATGATCGACCAAGGATGTTGATTGGAACTGCAGGTAACCCTAAGGCTTGGGGAGAGATTCCTAATGTTGTGTAGGGACCAGTAATTGATATAGTACTGGTCCCACCAAACCACCATAAATTGAGACTTTTGAAACCAATATTTAAACAAAAATAAATAACATTAAGTATAAATAAGTATTAATTTATGTCCAAAATTTCCCCATACATTGACTGGGCCCACAACTGTCCATAAATAGTATTTTACTACTTAAGACTGGAAACCATATTGACCCAACTAGAAAACAGCTAAAGCCATAAAGGCTTCCAAAATGGTATATTCCAGAAGTACAAAGCAAGAGTCACTTCAACACCCACTCATCAGAACCGCAGCTTTGCATCCCAAATAAATATTCCTACTTGCACATAACAAAAGGGTATGTCAGCCATAACTGATGTGTTGTTCAACAACTAAACACCCTATGTTCAATAAATGACACCCAACCCAATAACATTTAAACCCATGTTTTTCAATAAATGGCACCCAGACCCAATAACTACAATAAATGACACCCAACTCACTCTATTTCTCATTAAAACAGATCAAAGCACATGGATCAACAAATAACCAATTCCCAACCATTAGATCACATCAAATTAAATAAAAACCACACATTCAAAATGAAGCCATTGCAATCCATGTGCATCCATGTCCACCAATTAAATTCAAGTGCCAAAAACTATAAAAGAAGTCAACCCACTTGTTAACACCCAGGTTGTTCCCTTTGACTCCCAAGGGAATACGGTCGGGGTAACCACTAACCAATCTTTGGATTACAGCCTCTAGCCCAACTATAATCAGAGAGGGCTCTCTCTTTATGGTTTGTCTCTATTCTATGGAGATTTTAGGCTAGTTATGAAGTAAGGGTTCTCATTTATGTTTGGTTGGAAGGATGTCTTTATGTACCTAAGGTGGAAATTTGCAGATAATGTTAGTTCATTGAGCAATGGAGTCTGTGGCTACTGGTTTTTTGAAATTTTGAGTTTGAGCAGCTGGAATTGCAGGGCCATTTAAATACTTCACAAAACAAACTTGAAAGCATTATGGTGAAATGTAAACAACCAGTGAAAAGCAATTAAGAATTTTCCACTAAGCTGGGGTGTGAGAAAGAGATATATTCCTCAGGAGAAAACTTGAATTCCTGAAACAATAATCACTGTGAAAGATATAGTGTGAAAGGGGAGCAACTAAGAATTACACCTTTATTACTATAACTGAAGAAAAACATTTAAAATAGCTTAGATTGAGTTCAGGGTAATCTGTGATTAAATCCTAGAACTATTATTTTTCCTTGCCATTAACTGTAAAGCACAGAAGCATGAAAGAGATATGAAAAGATAATAAAACACATAACAAAGAGTTGTAGGGAAAACTTATTGTGCCATGAAATACACAAGAATCCTGTAACTTTCAGCTAAACAACACAATGCATCAAACAACACAGAGCTTTGGAAATTCCACCGCCTTTGTATTACTTCTCTGAGAATTTACAGTAAAAGAACTCTAGAAGAGACATCAACAACCACCAACCAACCCCTGCAAACACAAGCGAGGGGATATATATACAAATGTTTCATACAAAATATCTCAGGCATTGAGTCATCTGAGAAATAAATATCTTCACAAACTCATACAGGAAATAGTAAATAAGAAGTTATTGCAGCTTTCAATACAACATGAATGCTCTTTAATTCTGTCAGAGGATTTTTGACCTTTGGAGGTTACTGAGTCGATTGAACACTTTGTTATAAATGATGAATGACCTGTCTTTGCAGCTCTGCCCTCCTGTAGCTTTTCGGCCCTGTCACCTATGACTGCCAGTCCTACTATGGTGGCCGAATGGTTTCGCTGAGTTGGATCAGCTTCTTTCTCCATATATGCTGACATATCAAAAATTTTCCTGTGCATGACAACTTACACATTTCAATGGAAAAAACTTGATTACTGGCTCTGGTTTAGTAGTAATTGTATCAATCCATTCCAGACTTCCTGTGTGGGCAATTGATCTCTTAAAATTGCCTCTATAGTCTCATCCGCCTCTGTATATTTATAGAAATTGGGAGGCGCATCAAAAAAGTGATTGATTTCATTCATGATAAAAAATAAGCTCTCTACCCTGTTGTAGAGAGTCTGTCCTGATGTTGGCCCTGATTCTGCTGAAGTGCTGGGCTTTCCTGAAATCTGATTAGTAGCAAAGGTGTTGACCCTCTTGGCATAATTTTCATGGGAAAGTAGTCTTCCTGAGGTGCCCATTAAGCTAGGAAGACCTCTGTTCTGCAATGCTATAAATTTGTCCATGAATTTATTAATGTCTCTCTGCATATCTTGGATATTTCTCTCTAATGTCTATAC
>APFE031554123.1:0-16356 GCA_000404065.3 Pinus taeda | reverse complement strand
AAAATTGAAACATGGCATGATCCAGATTAGACTGTTGGACCATCAATCAAAATTTAGTAAACATGAAGGCATGTACACACCTTACCTTGTCTTGGAAATATGGGATCTTTGTATCAGCAAAGCAGAGCATATTTGGCATTTGAATTTGCCAATCATGAAATATGAAACCTATTGGTATAGGTATCCAACACCACTGTTGAAGTTGCATCTTATGCTTTCAAACTATTCAACAAACTTGAAGACAACACCAAAAAACAGTTGCCAATATATCCAGGTTAGTTATATCAATTACAACTCATTCTTCTTATAGTTATGTTTTCATTGTTTTCATTTATCAGATTTCTTACATGATCTGTCTGGCCATAACTGCTAGAAGGATACCTGGATGGTTTCACAAACAACCATTGAAAGTCATTATTCTTACAGTTCTGTATTCATTGTTTTCATTTATCAGAGTTCTTACATGATCTGTCTGGCCATAACTGCTAAAAGGATACTTTGATGGTTTCACAAATAGCCATTGAATGTCATTGTTCTTACAATTATGTTTTCATTGTTTTCATTTATCAGAGTTCTTACATGATCTGTCTGGCCATAATTGCTAAAAGGATACCTGGAAGGTTTTACAAACAGCCATTGAACAAAAAGTAGGTTCTAAATACAACTATTTAGAAAAGTTAAAACCATTCCTTAAAATAAAAAAAATGAATGCCTTCAACATACTTAATTTTTTCAATTCAATTTTCTAAAACTTTTTATGACTGATAAGTCCATTCCAAGGCCGATCACAGCTGCAAATTGTTCCCAACTTAGAATTTATGCCTAGAATGGTGGCCATGGAATGTAATGGAGAAGTTGCAGTACTGAGACATTTTTGGCAATCCCCAAAAAAAAAAATGGAAAATGATATTTGAAACAACTATCACAGAATCCTACTTCAATCAATATAAAGTTGCTAAACTGATGAACAGGCAAGAAATTGAGAGACTACGAAGTAATTTGTAATGAGAGACTACGAAGTAATACAATTCGATTTCATGTAACATACATGTTGATAATTTCCTGTAATAAAGGAAAAGTATTTTTGTAGATGTAATAAAGAATAATTTACAAATATTCTAATGTCTAAATGCATGCAATAATTTTACAAGTTGTTGCATCTATGGCAAAAGGAAGTTACTCTGCTCATACAAGGAGAAGTGGCAGGAGAGAGACAAGGGGTGCGCAACTACAATGCACATTGTCTGATGAGGATAGGACAGCTGATGTCAATGCCAACAATGGACTAGGGAACATTGTTGAGGATGACCATGTGATAGCAGCTGATGTTAACAGGCCATCAGCCATAAAACCACCATCAACAATAGTCCAAGGAGCAAGCTCAACTAAAAAGATCAGTGCTATAAGAGGATGGACAAAATAAGAAATGTTAGTTGCAAGTGACGACATAGAGTTTAATGGATACTCAGTTCGGGTATCTACAAGAAAACATGGTATTCCTCCCTCATCAATACATTATTGGATAAATAGACTGAATTATACAAAATGTAGACAACCTTTTATAGTTATGACTGAGGATGAGGAGGCCATGGTGGTTGAATGGTGTAAAGAGATGGCCCAACTGGGACATGGGCTAGAGTTGATACTACTCAAATCAACAGTTGCTCAAATCTATCAAGGGAGGCCAAACCCATTCAAAGATGGGTTTCCTGGTAAATCATGGTGGTTTGGGTTTAAAAAAAGTCATCCAAAACTTGTATTGCATACTGTTGAGGGCCTTGACAAAGATAGAGGATTAAATTTGCGCCCTGCAATTGTGCAAAAGTTCTATGACACACTTTCTAGTGCTTACGATAAACATTCTTATGGAGCAGACCATATATGGAACTGTGATGAAACAGGTTTACATGCAGGGAGGAATTGTGGCATGTAGGTAATTGCCAAGAGAGGGGGCCAAAATGTGCCAAAGATTTTGCCCAAGAGTAGGGAGTGGATAACTATTTTATGTTGTGTCAATGCAATTGGTACAATCAATCCCAGGATTTTATCTATTCAGTGGTAAAAATAAACTGAAAAACTATATACAGAACTGTGAACCAGGTGCATGCATGGCTGCACATACCCATGCATGGATGACTAAAGAACTGTTTCTAAGTTGGATTTTTCACTTTTCTACATTGGTACCAGGTGGCGTCTCGCCTAATAACAGACACCTTTCGATATTAGATGGCCATGGGAGCCACATGGTTGTATAAAAAATTGAGGAAGCAAATAATTTAGGCATCGACCTGTTGACATTGACCGCTCATACCACTCACAGACTACAACCCCTTGATGTTAGTGTGTTTGACCCTTTCAAGAACTATTTCAGGTCGGAGCGCGTTGCATGGATGGCGAAGAATCCAGGGGTTGAGGTGAAAAGGTTTCAGCTAGCAGAGCTTGCAGGTAAACCTTTTAAAAGGGCTTTAACACCATCAAATATCAAGGTTGGCTTTAGGAGGACAGGAATCTGGCCACTGAACTATGATGCTCTTATGCATGATACTGGTTGTAGCCAAGCGTTTCATGTGGATGGAAAGGAAGAAGGGAATGCCCAAACAAATGTTGAAGTGCAAGAAGTAGATGACCAAGATGATGTTGTTGTAGCTGGTAATATGATTTCCCTATCTCAAGGACACTTATATGCTGAAGATGATGAAACTATATGTGAAACACAATATAACAATGAACAAATTCAAAGTAACATGGAGATCGTTCCACCAACTCAAGAACATGAAATTCCCGTTGCTGATATTGTAATGATATTATTGAATATGCAGTTGATAATGACCAATTGACATTGCCAAGCCAAGTAACCCCACCTTCATGGCTAGCAGAAGCAATGATCAATATGAATGCACATAGTGTCTCAGCAACCAATGAAGAAAGCATGAACATGCCCTCACAACTAGCAGAATTGAACAGTGAAATTGCTCATTTTTTTTATGGAAAATAGATCAATGGAAGAAGATGAAGGAAATAATGAGGCATCAAATGAAGATAATGATATAGTTTAATCAGTTCCAACAGATACTGGAAGGTAATTACCAAACAATGACATTCAGGTGGGAGGGGTGGAGAAGACACTTGGACGGTTCCTAAAGCTACCAGTAGAGAGAGTATCAATGAAAAAAAAGAAAGGTGCACCGGGTAGTCTTCGTTTGGGCTGAAGCTCACAGTTACTCACCTCAGAGGACTATATAAACCTGTTAGTTGAGTCTGAAAAAAAGAAATTTGAAATGCAAGAATTAAAATAGAAAAAGAATGATCTAGTCAAGGAGAAGAAGGCATCAAGGATTGTTGCAGCACAACGTCGAGCAAATGAAAGGATTGAAAGAGATAAAGCAAGGCAAGTTAAGGACCAACAAAAGCAAATGGCAAGACAGGAAAAGAAAAAACGAAAGGCACAACAAATACTTGAAAAGGAACAAGGGATGATCAATGATAAAAGAATAGTTGATGAGACTAAGATTATTTCAAACTCATTAGACTCCATTGCAAATATTATACAATTATTCCAAGATCTCATAAACATTCAAGTGCCCCACTATCAAACTAACGGTTTACCCACTTGCCTTGGTCCTACCAAAGTTGGTGTCAATTCTTTGTATGCTCATTACACACCTCCACTTAATGCATGGGTCAGTAGTGAAAATGTGAGATACGGGTACTCAGTACCTTCATGGTTGGAAGCTGCAAATTGGAATCAATCATATGGCAGCAATCAACCATTTCCTAATTAGCCCTTGACTGGTAGCCCAACCTACCTGGCTCAAGAAGGTAACTCGAGGAGTTTTGGCACTCAAGATTCTTAGGGCCATAAAGAATAGGAGTGTCATACCTTTTTCGTTCTAACCACATTATGATGTGGATTTTGGATGGATTGTATCTTTTTCTTGGAATAGAAACATTTTGGCCTACAACACTAGATTGTATCTTTTTCTTGCCATAGAAATTTTTTGGCTTACAACACTAGATTGTATCTTTTTCTTGTCACAGAAACATTTTGGCTTACAAACTAGTAGTGATTTCTTGTGGCAACCTAACTGTGTGTTGAAAAGAAATTTTCAATGGAATATGTCTTTCTGTAAAATATTAATTATGATAAAACTATTTCTATAAGTTATTCTGTGAACTTTGTGTGGCTAGCTTAGAGGAATAAAGGAAGGAAACAGATAGGTATTGACAAATAGTTTCCTTCATTGCTGGTTAATTAGTTATACTTGAAGCGGCTCGGTTAAACTGTGTAACTGTGGTTGTGTTGAAATAAATTTTCTAGAACTAAATTAAGTTGCTACAGATTAGCAAAACTATTTATGGCTTCTATTAAACTCGAACTGAGAACTATTATTTCAGTGGTTGTAGCTAAAAGAGAAAAGGAAATTAATGAAAGAGGAATCCATGAGTAACTCTGTGAGATAACTAGGGTTAATTTCCGGGCCAAGTTGACAGGGTCAACAGGTTAGAACCGATCCCCGTCTCCTTAAAGGCTCATTCAAGAGGATAGAGCCTTCAAGAGGATAACTATTGTTTGGGTAAATCTCAGTTAAGCATTTCAAGATTATTGATAACTGATAGACCATGTTGCACTGAAATAGACCTTGGTAAAATCCCATCAATCACAGTAACGAAGATTCATAACAAATAATCATTGGTCTATTGATATTGTAAGGAATTCAATAATAACATTCCATTCCAACTCTGGACAAGAGATAATGGCCAAAGGCTTAGGAAAATGACTAAATACAAAAATCAAATGACTAAACAGTCTCAAATGAGGAGGCAATCTATCTCATAATAAGTTTTATTAAATTTCAAAAAGCCACTGATAATTTTATTCATTGAGGGGACACTTGAGAATTTGAGAGCACTTTATCAAGTTGCATATGAAAAAGGATAAATACAGAAATCAAATGACCAGACAGTCTTATCCCATAATAAGTTTTTGAGAGCACTCATTATTAAGTAGAGTAGGAAAAAACCTTCAAATTTAAATTCATATATTCAAAATTCTAGTTCCATGTCCAAACATAGATCACTAAAATAACAACACCCCATCTCTATATTTTTTTCCATATGAAAACCTTCAAATTCAAATTCAGCTTCCAGGTCCTAGATCACTAATATGGAAACCTTCAAATTCAAATTCAGGTTCCAGGTCCAAACATAGATCACTAATATAGCAACACACCCCATGTCTAGATCTTCACCACCACATGACTAGAGAGTCGCATCCAATATAATCGTTGTAAATATGAGAATAACCTAAATCCTTAAGCAAATGAAGTTTAATCATCCTCCTATGCATTTCTGACCAATAACCATACCTAAACCCAAATCTCTTCTCAACCCCACAAAAAACAGGACACAAAAATTTCAATTGAGGTGCCTACAAACTGCAACAGTTGAGTAAAACTGGCATCATTTAATCATCTTCTCAACGCCCAAAAAAAACAGGACAAAAAAATTTCAATTGAGGTGGCTACAAACTACAACAGTTAAGTAAAATTGGCATCATTTATGATCTTCTCATCCCCAAAAATAAACAAGACACAAAAATTTCAATTGCGGTGGCTACAAACTGTAAAAGTTAAGTAAAACTCGTATCATTTAATCATGTATATATAGAACTATACATCAAGATAGCCAGGGCATGAAGCCCAGCTATGGAAACCCATCATCGTGAAATTTTTTTTCCTGTAAACTAATAGAGAAGGGGACAAACAAACAAACAAAAATTTTATATACAGAGACAATTCTGAAGGATTGTTAACATCATAGAACCTGGACACATTTTATCTGTTGACAGACAGAGCCTGTGCTCTATCCTTGATGCCAAGAGGAGAGGAAATTGCTAGCCTCGAATTAGTACCAACAAAGGCATCCTTCATCTGAGAAATGAGATGCCAAATCCCCATGCGATCTCTAACTGTTATTTTCCCTTCCCCAATTATCTTTAAAATATTTGACATCTATTTATAAGAAGGAAAAAAATAATGAAATTTGTATTATAGGATTCTGAGGGTGTTAGGATTATTATTTCAGTCATTTTTCAGATTCGATAGGGTAGATTCAAAGTTGCGAGCAGGCATAGAGACTCTATGCAAGAGACAAAACCAATAATTAAATAATTCTAAATTGACCAAAAATTGCTTAGGAAGAAGAAAATTTCTCATTAACAAGAGGAATATGCTAGCAAAGCTACATAATGATTTGTTGTTGTTCGATGAACGAGAAAACCAATCCTCTACTTCAGAATACTATTACAGACCAATAAATGAAATAAACATTGCAGAAGTGGCAACACTTGATATGAACAATAGACAATAGATAATGGCGAAAGGTATAGGAAAAAGGATAAATACAAAAATCAAATGACCAAACAGTCTTATCTCATAATACGTTTTTGAGAGCACTCATTATCAAGTAGATTAGGAAAAAAGCTAAATATGGCAATAAGAACCTAAACCAGAGTCCAATAGGGCTTCGAGGGTTTCGAGGGTTTGTTTGGGGTCATTGCTGCGATGTTCCATTTTCCCTTTGTCTTTCTACTCGGGGCTGGTTGTTGGGTGAAGCCATTCGCCGAGGATGGCATGGGACAACCAAGGATGGCACACTGAGGATGGAATGGGATGGTCAAGGATGGAAAACCACCTAATACCTCACATGTGAGCATCCTCAACACTTATGCGAACATAGACCAACACACAGAGGACTAAAAATGACTCAATTGGCATAACTATTCTGAAGATATTTGTACACTGCACTAAGAAATAGAAACAGAGGAGAACAAGGTCAAGGCCATTCACAAAGAATGCTCATCATGCTTCTTAGGAATCTTTCATTTGCCATTGAAACTCTGCAAATGACCGAGGATGGCATGCCGAGGACGGCACGAGACGACCAAGCATGATAACAGTGAAAATTCACAAATACCATCATGGAAAGCTACCTAATACCTAATACCTCACATGTGAGCATCCTCAACACTTATGTGAACACAGACCAACACACAAAGGACTAAAGGTGACTCAATTGGCATAATTATTCTATAGATATTCGTAAACTGCACCACGAAATAGAAACAGAGGAGAGCAAGGTCAAGGCCATTCAAAAAGCATACTAACCCTGCTTCTTAGGAATATTTCATTTGCCATTGAAACTCTGCAAACGGTCGAGGATGGCACACCAAGGATGGCACGAGGCGGCCAACCATGATAACAGTGAAAATTCACAAATACCATCATGGAAAGCCACAAACAACATCAAAATATCCACAAAAACCCTAAACCCTAAAAAACTGCCATAGAAAGTTTACAAAAAATCCAAATAGAGTTGTTTGTGTTGAAAAACATAGAGAAATTGCTGGTAGGATTAAAGTCCTACCGGATACAGGCCATGGATGGTCGCCTACCTTCCCCGGAGCTCGCGAGACCTTCTCCGCACCTACAACGACCTTTTCCACACCTGCAACGAGAAGAAAAAGCCATTAGACAACAGAAAACCACCAAAAAAACTAGTACAAAACAACAAATTAAGCAATTACCTATTAAAAAAGACCTTCCACCTCGAGCTCGGTAAAACTGCAACCAGCTCCTCCCCAAACAACAAAAACTGTGAAAAGACCACCACCAGAGAAACCTTAAACAATCAGGGGTCCAGAACGACTAATAAATCAAGGCGGAAAACCACAAGAAAGGCAGAAGCGATGTTCCAACCACAAACCCTAAACCTCGAACAAACATTTTCATCAGCACCTGCATACCAGATGAAGCTCAAGTCCACAAACGCTAAACCTCGAACAAACGTTTGCATCAGAACCTCAATACCAAACGAAGCGCGTAGGTTCTTGGGTTTTCCCGAGCCATCTTCGGCAGGGGGCTTTGCCCAACAACCAGCTCCGAGGAGAAAGACAAAGTGAAAATGCAACATTGTAGGAATGACCCCAAACAAACAGAGGAAATGACACGGACACAAAATTTTATGTGATGACACGATGCCCAACATGTGGACCTCCACGGTGAACATGTTTTGTACCAGATCCATGTGGGTTGACATGTGGTTTTGCGACATGGCGGGGAGGGCACACAGGTAATGGCAACCCTCCCCTATGTTTATTCTCACACCACGAACTAGAAATTTCTAGACTTTTCTCTATTTGGCATTGTCCAAAGGTGATGTCGGTGCTATCATCATGGATGAACTTCCATACATGCAATCTTTTGTGGAAAAAACAACATTCACCATTCAAAACTGAGGATTTGTAAGTGATTACCATTGGGATTGATAAATTGATTTTTCTTTTGACAATCATATCACTTAATAATTATCCATGACTTTTTAAATTTTATTTGTCTATATTGATTAGCTTATTTCGGCAGGTGTTTGATAACATCATCATCAACAGGCAAAGTCCGTTTCGATCAAAATATTGGAGCTATGAGAAACTGGTGATCTATTCGATTACAACAATAAAAAAATATATCTTAATAAGGTATAATAGACTAACATTTATAGCTTTCCATCATATTACAAGTTTTGGTTTATAGTAGTGTTTACTCATGAACACCATAAACACCATGTGTTATATATCCATATGTTAGTTGTAAATTATAAATTGTCTTAATAACTAGCAATGTCAACTAAAGTTTCCAAGATATTGAATTGTGGAAAATATAATGAATTCTATATGAACTCTTCTATTGTGGGTTAAATCAGATACACATCTACCAATTAAAATTATATGTATATGATATACATTTTCAATGAAAGAAAACAATTTAGAAGATTTATTTTAGGTGATTGTTCTAGGAGCCATTACCTTGCGCTTCAATTTCAAGTTGGATAAGAAGACTTTGTACACAATTATTATCCTAGAAATATTATGAAGCAAGTATATTGTTCTCTTCAATTTTTAAGTTTTTACATACAATAAAAGCTAAATTCTTAAGTTTTTACATACACAACCGATTCGCTGACACTATGTTTAAACCAGAATAGTTATTGATTTCCAATATAAATGTTTGTAATAGTTATATATAAGATAAAATAAAACAACAATTATTATTGTTGATTGTTCATATAATTATACATAATGGCATAGAGATGTAATAATATCACATTTATAAGCTTTAATTGATATTTATTTTTCACACATATGGGGAAGAGGAACAATCGTTTTCTATGGTTTAGTTGAAGTATTTTATAGGTAATTTAATAAATTAACAATATTAACCAAAACATACTCCATACACAAGTTATATCAATAATAATAATAATAATATCTATTTTTATGGTCACGGTAAAGCAAGACACCAAATTGGTGTATGAGACCCCCTTTTTTGTGGGACAAGGGACCCACCTCCGCACAACGATTTCACTGCTAAGTCTACGACGACATACATACTCTACCCCCCTTTGGTTTTGAACCTATGACCTCTTAGGAGAAACACATGCTCTTAACCATTGACCAATGAATATAAATGGTTGGTCAATCATGTTGGTAAATTAATTTGTCCATGTCAGTTCATTATTGTTTGCCTTATTTGAGTTTGGTTATCTTAGAATTCACAAATTTTTGGGGCAAAATTTTGTTAATTTGTTAATTTTTAGACATTTTATAAAATAAATACTATTTATAGTTAAAAATAATATATATATATATATATATGTTATTACTAAATTACATTTTTTTTAATTGATTATTCACCTACAATGTAAAGCGGTTTAGAAGTGGCGAAATATCCGAACCCTTTATTTATATGGTCAGAATTAGTATTGAATTCTCATGTGAATGCCTTGATTTGTTGCAGTTGCCATTATTTTTTGAAATTATAAATCTTCAGTAGTGATGTCAAGTGTTTAATAGAGGAAAAGTAATAGAGGTAAATTCTCTCAAAATATTTTGCACGGTTCTAGGTGTTAATTATTCAAAATTCACTACTGGAATTGTTGGTGTTCTTAATGCATTTTTCTAAATACTAAAGAAAATCGGGAAACCCGACGCTTCTGTTTATAAATATTAAAAAAGAATCGTATTTATTATGTGAAAATCCAAACTGCTTTATTCACTATTTACACTTTTAAGACATTTTTTAAAACAAAAGAAATTTTATGTCTTTAAAAGTTATTTTTAGTTTAGTTATTTTATATTAAAATTTAATATCAATTTAGCTGCCTTAAATATAAAACTTAAGACAAAAATATTTTGACACAAATATTTAAAAAAAAATTACATTTAAGACAAAAATAGAGTGAAACAAAAATATTTTAAGACAAAGATTTATATTTAAGAAAAAAACAATTTAATGCAAAAATATTTTAAGACAAAACTTTATATTTAAGACAAAAACATTTTGAGACAAAAGTATTTTAAGACAAAATTTTATATTTAAGACAATGGTCACTTAAGACAATGCAAATTAAGACGAAACCCATTTAAGACGATTAACAATTAAGACAAAATGATATCAATTTAAAAAAATAATACCTAACACTTGCAAAATTGACTCTGACTGTGCACCCTAAGTCTGCCAACTTGTAGGCTACTACTATCTCGTGCCTATACCAAGGATGATATTTCACTTTCCATTCATGTTATCTTATATAAAGACAACGATTGTTTGCACTCTTCGTCTTGTCGTAGTAGCCAACTCTGGGGAAAGTGACAGCTTTTCCTTGCATGATTTTTCAGACATCAATTCATGTTTTCTTGCTTAGAGACAAATTGTCTGTCATTACATTCGACACTACTAAATGGAGGGGGATTTTAAGACATCTTTTTGTGGAAAAATAAGTCCTTCGTATTAAAATTTAATTTATTCTTAATGTCCTTTATACGAGGTGTTAGTAAAGAAGGTAAAGGTAAAGGAATAGTGGTCCTTCTTTATGTTGTTGATGGGTTCTTTAGGAAGCAAGCAATGGATGCCGACAAAAACTAAGGGGATTTAGGGTGATGGACGCTGAAACAAAAGGTGTGCTTGGTGACAGGTGAGATGGAGGCACTTTCGCTTATTGTGGATATGTAGTAATATAGTTGGACTACGTTTCAGGGTCTCCATTAATTATGTTTTAATATGTGCTATTTTACTGTGACATTTATATTGAACACTACTTCTATCTGGTGGTTGTTGTTATGAATACATTATTGTGCTGGAAATCCTGATTGTCATCAATAACATGGATTAGATTCATGTGAAGGATAGTGGAGGAAAAGTACCAAATATCCCTTGGAAGACAATATGACTACTTCAAAATCTCTACGATAGCTTTTGCAAGAAGAAGAACATGAGGATAAAAGATTAGATTATGGAAGCATTAGTCACAAAATTCACAAGGGTGGTAATTTTGGTTACAAGTGTGGAGGTAGATGGATTAAACATAGCCTTCGCTGGTGCAATTACTGGTGCTATTGGGTGAAATACATCAAAGCATAATTATATGAGATAGATTCGATTTTTATCCTGATTCTGGATGATATTGGGGATCTGTACTAGTTTTTTTTGTTTCAAGGTACACTAATAAAAATTTGTTTTCCATTGTAGTTATTGGTCTACTTCGTGGTCTATCTTATATGCACTATTTGGTTGTTTATGTGGTATTTATTTTGAACCTTTTCTCCTATGGATCTTCCTGCTCCTTCCTTGGTTTTAGATTGGTTGATTGAGGGATTTTTGAGGATCTTAGACGCTACCTACTAATATTCTATGTGGTCTATCTAAGACACACTAGCTGGTTGTTTTATGTGGTATTTCTTCTAAACCTTTTCTCTTGTGGATATTCCTACTCCTCTTTTGTTTGGGATTGGTCAATCTAGGGATTTCTGAGGATCTTTACTGCTACGTAAGTGCATTCATTTTGGTTGGTGGAGTTGGTAAAATATTTTAATTTTTAATTCGATCATGAAGGAGTCTCTAGGGGTCATTAATTGGTATATGGGGAAATTTATTTTCCAAGATGGCCATTTATTATATGAGGGACAATCCATTAATGGTTTGTGTCGTCATTCAAGATCTTAACCAATTGTGCGCTTGATGAGATTTTTCTGAAGGACATTGGGCAACAGTGATTGGTGAGGCTAATGTATTTGAAGGGGTTTCCTAATGAATTGATTTGGTGATAACATACATCGAGTGGGGTCTATAATTGACAAGTGACATTAATTTACCTTGTTTACATATTATATTGAGGTTTTTCTAAACACTACTACATAACGTGTTTTTTGGTAATGCTCTCTACTTTGGTGCACATATAGGCAAGAATGCATAGTGTTGATGGTGTTAGTTGTACAACTTTCATTTACATTTATCAGTACAATGTGAGTTGGTATTGAAGGAAACTCGAGGAGTGACAACTCATTACTCGATGTGTTGGTACATGCAAGTATTGAGGCGGAGAGTCATGGTTGCCCCAAGTCGAGAGTCCAACTCTATGGAACATCTCCTATACATTCAACTATACATGTGGATTTGAAGGTTTCGATATCTCCTTTAGGTATTGAATCCAAATGTGGTAATCCACAGAAAATGTTTTTCCATCATTTGTAGGAAAAGAAGGTAGTTATTGTTGATATTGATTATCATAAACTTATTTTTGGTTTTGATGTTTTTGGGGACTAGAAGGTAGGATTACAGGAATGCGATTTGGTGGGTAAGTGGTATTATCTACTAATGGATGGATCTTTGATGTCATTCTCGGTTAAAAACATTGGTACCTTGTTCTTAATGTTGCGTTGTGTTATATTCTTTCAACGACTAGCCCACATAGTTAACCAGGGGGTTAGAGGGTGGGTGAATCCCCCCTTCATTGTGCCTATTGCATAGCAGGGGGGGCTGACAGGGGGTTTGAAGGGTGCAGGTAACCCCCCTCTATGGGGTTTGGGGTAGCGCCCCTGAAAATTTTGTTTTTTGGACCCTATATTAGGTTGGGCCTTCCTACCTATGGTTTTGTGCATGATTTCCAAACATAGTTTTCACCGCGATGGTTTTCGATCCATGGTTTTGGACGCGATGGTTTTCGATCTATGGTATTGGATGCTTTGGCATGTATAAATATGTATTGCAAAATTGAAAGGAACATAATGAAAAATCAAGGTGGTACTCCCAGTTTTGGGATCCAGTGAAAATATCTATGTATATGTGTTTTATGTGTTATGCTCTCGCATTGCTTATTTTCTGTGTTTTTAGAATTTGTATGCAGGTAATTTCTATATCGGGTTAAAACCTATGTTTGGTATCGGAGCTGTTTTGGCTTCAATGGGACGCCTTTTTTGCTTAGCTGTTTCGCTTGGGCCTGTGGTAAGCCCAGTTCAGTGGGAGATCTGCGAGATCGATTCTGGTGATGAAAAAAGATGGCGAGTAGTGGAAAGATAGAGATAGAGAAATTTAATGGTCAGAGTTTTGAGTTGTGAAAACTCAAGATGGCGGATCTGTTGGTGGATAAAGATCAGTGGATCACGGTAGATCTAGATACTAAACCAATGGGAGTGTCCGATGAAGAATGGAATAAGTTGGATCGAAAGGGAGAAAGCACAATACGATTGTGTGTCTCAGATTCAGTATTGTTGAATGTATCAGGGGAAGCTATGGTGAAGTCTTTGTGGGACAAGTTAGGGATTTTGTACCAATCTAAGTCTTTGGTGAATAAATTGTTCCTACGGAAAAAGCTCTATAACCTGAGGATGAAATATGGAGACTCAGGGACAGTGCATCTGAGCACATTTAATATTGTGGTAAGTCAATTATTATCTGTTGATATTAAAATTTCAAATGAATATAAGTGCGTTAGTTTATTGTGTTCTCTACCAGATTCGTGGGATAGGCTAGTTATTGCAATAGGTAGCAATACAACTGCCTTGTAGTTTGATGAAATAGTCTCATCATTGTTGACGGAGGAGATGAGACGAAAAAAATATGGAGAGCCAGAATGGTGATGCCTTGTCTGTACGAGGATGGTCCCAAAACAAAAACAAAAATAAGTCATCAAGTGGGAGATCTACATCTATAAGGATATCTAAATCTCCAGGAAAACCTGTAAAGGTGGTGTGCTAGAAATGCGAAAAGGAAGGGCACTAGAAAAGGGACTGTAAATTTAAAGCTCCTGATAAAGGAAAGGGATCTGATGATGCTAATTCTGCAGAGTCAAAAACCACCTTAGATGAAGGTGGGGATGTGTACTTGGCTTCTTCAGTACACATGTAGATCATGAGGCACGGTTGATTGACTCAGGTGCATCCTTTCACTTCACTCCCCATAGAGAGTGGTTTTGCGAGTATAAGAAATACGATGGTGGTGATGTCTTCTTAGGGGATGATACGAAGGCTAGAATCACTGGTCACAAAAAAGTAAAGTTGAAGTTGCAAGGTGGAAGGGTTAGAACACTTATGGGTGCTCTGCATATTCCTGCATTGGCCAGACATCTTATTTCTGTAAGAAAGCTAGATGATGTAGGTGTAAAAATAGTGTTCCAGAAGGATACCTGCAAGATGGTTATGGGAGCACTAGTATTGATGCGGGGAGCTCGGATTGGAACTCTGTACAAGCTGCAAGGTAGCACTATTGTTGATGGGTGCAACAGCTCTGTGGTTCCTGAAAATGGAGTAGAAAATCTAGTGGTCTCTGGAGAGAAGACCATGATCTAGCATCAAAGGCTTAGACATATTGGAGAGAAGGACCTTCGACTACTTCATGGTAAAGGTATGGTAGAATGTATGAGTAATAGCTCTTTGGATTTTGATTTCTGTGAAAACTCTGTATATGGGAAGCAGAATTGGGTGAGATTCCCCTTTGGTGGTAAGAGGGTGAAACAAATATTAGAACTTGTGCACAGTGATGTGTTTCGACCTGTGAAGGTTCAATCACTGGGTAAGTCTATGTACTATGTATCATTTATAGATGACTTCTAAAGGAATACATGTATATATTTCCTTAAGAACAAATCTGGAGTCTTTGACAGGTTTAAATAATTTAAGGCTGTGGTGGAAAACTAGCGAGAGAAGAAGATAAAGGTGTTGAGGACAGATAACGGTGTAGAGTTTTGCAATAAGGAATTTGAAGAATTCTATAAGAAGTTTGGTATAGCACGACAGAAGACTACTCCATAGACACTGAGCAAAATGGAGTTACAGAAAGAATGAACAAGACATTAATGGAAAGAGAAGGAAGCATGCTTAGTGGTGCCACGTTAGGATGGGAATTCTGGGCAGAGGCAATGGAGACAACTTATTACATGGTCAACAGATCACCTTGATCAACATTGGAGGACAAGACTCCACAAAAGGTATGGACTAGTAAGAAACCATCTCTTTCACATCTGAGGGTATTTGGATGTGATGCATATGTACATGTTCCAAAGGAGAAATGAACCAAGTTGGATAGTAAATCTGAAAAGTGCATCTTTATTGGGTATAAGGATGGTTTAAAGGGTTATAAGCTTTGGAACCAAGTATCAAGGAAGGTTGTTTACAGTCGATATGTGGTGTTCAGAGAGGTAAACAATGTTATTAAACATGAAGTCCAACCAAAGGAGCCTGAGAAGATAAAATTTGAGCTTAAGGAGGAAGAATCAGACTCTACAATAGAGGAGGAATCAAAAGATGAAGAGCCACAAACTCCGAGTCTGAGAAGATCAGTTCGTGAAAGAAGACAACTGGAAAGGTATAGTCCATATGCTTTTTGTTCAAATTTTTCTTTATCTATTATTGATGATGATCCAGAACTGTGAAGAAAGTAGTAGATTCAGAGGATGGCAAACTCTGGAAAGAGCCCATGGTTGATGAAATTGCATCTTTGCACAAAAATTAGGCTTGGGATTTGGTGGAGTTGTCGGCTGGAAGGAAACCCATTGGCAGCAAATGGGTGTTCAAGAAGAAGACAAATGAAGACGAAAAGGTGGAGAAATACAAAGCTTAGTTGGTATTAAAAGGTTATTCCCAGGTGCCAGGAATTGATTTAGGTGATATTTTTTCCCCTGTTGCCAAGGTAGCTTCTATTAGATTACTTTTATCTGTTGCTGCTACTTTTGATTTTGAGGTAGAATAGATGGATGTGAAGACAACATTTCTTCATGGAGATTTGGAAGAGGAGATCTATATGAAGCAACTTTAAGTTTTTGCAGTGAAGGGTAAGAAAGAAATGGTATGCAATTTAAACAAGTATTTGTATGGGTTAAAACAGTCACCAAGGATGTGGTACCAGAAATTTGATACATTTATACGAGGACTTGGCTTCACCAGAAGCAAAGCAGATCAATGTGTTTATTTTAAATTAATTGGTGACCGTGTTATTTATCTGGTCTTGTATGTGGATGATATGTTGCTGG
>APFE031554118.1:0-20341 GCA_000404065.3 Pinus taeda | reverse complement strand
CATACTAGAGGTCCCCACTTGATATTACCAAAACCTTGACTTCATATGACTACTATAATTCCCGTAGTTGTAATTTACGGAACCTACAATTCCCATTGTGCAAATTCTAGGATTTCTCAACGAATTGAAGCCTAACATCTTTGGAGAACATGGACCTGCCATCCAAACATATAAGGTCTTAAAGGAATTCCAAGCTACTGATTATTAAAATTTGAAAAAGTGTCTATAAATAACAAAAGTGAAAAAGCGTTCTTGAATTAATGTTGATTATAATAAAATATTTCAATGTCCCCTGATAAACATAAAAATAAAATAAAAATTACATTGTTTCTAAAAAAAAAAAGGTAAAATCAAAATGTAATTATTCTACTTCTATAAATTAATAGTTAATATTTAAAAAATATTATAATGTAAAAAAAAATTGCCAATCTAAAGGCAGTAGATTTAATTCAATAATGATGTTAAGTAAAATATTTCAATATTAACTGTATATATGGTTAAACAAAAAATTATGTGTATATTACATAAAACAATTGAAAAAAAAAAATTCTACACTCCACCCCAATTGTTCACATTTTGATCAATCTCCTCTTTTCTCAACAATACTCAAGCTACTATTCTTCTCCTACATCTCAAATATAAGAAAGCAACAATTTAATAAAAACGATGATGAGAGGACAATAACGCACATTACAAAATTGCATCACTTACCACTGCATAAATATGACAACAACCAAAATAAATAATTACATCCTTTACCCCCGCATCCATTTGTAGACTCCAAATAAATATTTTATGCATATAAATAAGTACAAAGGAAGTAGTTTTCCTCAAGAAAACGAGGTAGCTTTCCTCAATAGAAAAATGGAAACAGTCAAGACAAACTCCACCTCTTATAAAGACATAAAACTATACAATGGAAATGAAACATGGCTACACTGAAACCATGAATTGTTGTTTCAAACTTACATGGTTAGATCGTGTCTAATCTTGAGACATTGTCTAGGTAAACAAACAATTTAAAAACATTACTTTATTTGAAATATTGGTTGTAATGGTTAAAGTGGAAACATTTTCCATAGATTCAAAATTTGCAATGTCTCTTTTTGATATATATTTTATATTTAAATTTTTTTTTAGAAGTGTCAAGTTTATATTTTTTGAAAAATAATATTATTTATTGTTATTGTATTTTAAATTTATAACTATAAAAAAAATATTTAAAAAATTAAAAATTTTAAATCTGATATATATTTAGTAATAATAAATTATCTTATTCTATTATTTAACAAAAAATTAATTCTATAAAAAATAAACAATAATAAATAATATTTATATTTTAAAATTAAATGGATGTGTTTTCTTATCTATCTTATTTATTTACAATTAAGTTTATATTTAGAAAAAATATTAAATGATCAACGTTATCATATATTTATATTTTCAAATTTATGGGAAATTAATTGCTAAAATCATAAGGATACATGTCACATTGTAAAAAAATGAAAAGGAAAAAAATCATCAAAATTAACTAATTAAATAATATTATTATAATTATAAAAGGGTACTTAATTGACAGCATTACCTATGGGTAACCCCTAGGGCTAACAAAAAAAAGTTAATATATGAGATCACCGCATATACAAAAAACAAAAAACAAAAAAAAAACATGTAACAAGATTCTTATCCATGGAGATTCACCCCCAATTTATCATGGAGATTCTTAATTTGTAAATAGGATTTGTTATAACATGGGCCAACACCATGGCTTATCAATACCGTATGCCCAAAAAACCATAATTCATTTTATATGACACTTGTTTATATAACTTATTTTCAATTAAAGAATTTAATTAAAAGGGAAAAAATGCATAACTACTTTGAAAATAAATCTTAGCATTTGATATATGCATACTATTAAGAATATTCTAGTATTATTTTATGGAGGTTAAATCCCTACCATCCAACTAAAAATTATTGATAATTAAATTAAAACTTTGGAAGCCCGATTCCAAAATTATGGTGATGATGATGACTAAGACATCCTTATCAACATAAATATTTTGTGGATATTTTATAAATGTTAAATACGTTAAATACCTACCTTCCATTAAACATGTTCCAAAATAGACATGCCTATAGAGCTAGTAATTGATTTAATTTTATGATTTAAGGAATACATATGTATACTTGATTTGATTTTAATCATTTTTATCATTTATGGAATACATATGTATAATAGATTTGATTTAATCATTTTTATTAAAAAGTTAAGATATGATAGTAATGAAGATTTTGTTCGTTAAAATCTAATGTAAATGAAACAAGAGGAAACAATTAGATTGATATTGAGTATTATAAAAATGGTAGAAGTTTAAAGTACAACAAATGTAAAATACAAAATAACAGAAATTCGAAGTTCATCATGGTAAACACATTGCTTAGCAATGCATTTGGTAGGTAAACAAGTTTGCAATACATTTGATATGCTATAAATGTATTACCTTAGTAGTGGACTAAACATAGTTTATCTTTCCAAACACACATTGTTATTGGTTTGCATAACTATTTAAAGTATTTATCAATGCTTTAAGAAAAGAAATTAAGTTGGATTTAGAGTTTACACGACTAATTATATGTATATTTGATATTTGCTCAAATTCCAATTCCATATTTCATGACATGACCACCTTTTTTCACATGAAGGACATTGGCTTTGTTTTCCCATTATTAGTTTAACATTGACCAATGCAATTTATAACGTTTAGAACTAATTCTCATGAGCTTCAAAGTGAAATTGGGGGTTGGTCTATTCTCAAAACACCTTGGGATGAAAGAATTTGTCACCTTTGTGATAGTAAGAGGGTTGAATATGAAACACATGCAATCCCATGCATGCCAAATCTAGCAAGTAAAATACACATGCAAGTCAATGCCTGCAATGAAGCCTGTTGTAGCTACTTGATCTTTGCTTCCTCTTGCCTTCTTTACCTTTCTTGCTCCAATGCCAAAGTGCTCCAAGAAAACTCGAAGTGTTCAAAAGTATGAGAGAGAAAGAATAATGAAAGAGATCAAAAGCTAAACTGACAAAAGGTTACCAACTGATCCTCATAAGCCTTTTTATGAATGAGGCCTCTATTTTCTTCATTTTCCATTATTTTCCTTCATTTTCCTCCTCACATGCAACATGTGACCTTTCACCTCCTTTTCCTCCTAATTTCCATTATTTTCATAAATAATTGTGCCAAAAATTCCATTTTTCCTTCCCAAATCCTTAGCCATTTCCTTTTCCAATTTCCTTAGTCATAAACAACCAAATGAACACCCCCTAGGATGTCTCGTTCGACATTCAACTTGGAATACATGTCCCATCAACCATGGCCTTTTATATTTTTACATGGAATTTTCACTAGGGTTGTTACAAATAATGAGGAATGTTATAAGGGCTTCCAATACTTAAAAATGAAAATTTTGCATGTGAAGGATGTGCATTATGGAAGATGCATAAGAAAGAGTTCCCTACTCATATAGATAAAAGATAAAGTGATATTCTAGAACTAATTGTTGATAAAAGTGTTTTCGTTGATGTCAAAGGAGTAGTCATTGATGTCAAGGAGTATCAATTTCAGGGGGAGATTATGGGAGTGTTTTCACTGATGTCAATTATTATTAATATATGGAGAGCTTGATTGGAAATTATTGAGTAGAATGACCATTGGTTGTCACTGATGTAAAATAATCATTTTTTATTCTTTTTTGGTGTTTGCAGTGATTGATGTATGATCTAATAACCTATATTTGAAGGAATTTATTATGTATTGGATCAGCTCATATGCTCTTGTAAGCATATAGTTGGATAGTCCTCCCATAGACCTTTCCAATGGTAAATGTCACTTAGAAAATATCCCAAAGATCAAGGAGAAAAGGAATTTTTGAAGTTAAGCATGGCTAAGAAATTTTGTGATTTGAAGTCATCTGCACATATTAGGAGTATAGGATAAATCCTGAACTAGAGTGCATCTAGATTAGCACACTATAGAAATAACATCTATATATCCAAATTTATTTGGGAGATGAGGAGATCTAGGGTGCAAGCAAGATTGGTGTGTGGCTAAAAGAGTTAGATTCATAACTCATCTAGATATCAAGGACATTTGTGGATACATTCAAAGAAAGTGTTAATTTTTTCAACTGCAGTCAAATTCCACCTTGGAAAACTCAGATGACTAAGACAATGATTGCATTTAATTCCTCTTTTCGAGAGGACCAAAATCGACCTAAAGATCACCTTATTTGGACAAGCGAAAGTTGGTTTTTGAATTTATTTATCCACTCATGTATATTGGGTTAGGTTGGCCCTAAGCACATGTTAAACTGGATAGGTTGGTCTCAACCCCAAGTGGACCATCATGAAAGCCCATAATAAAAGAGGCCTCAAGCTCATTTGGACACATTGATCAAGCCATCTTCTCTTATCTTATTGTCTTGGTTTGCATAGGTTTGTCGGAGGAAAGTTCGTGCAAGGGTCTGAAATCTAAGGGGTGAAGCTCGCACTGATGTAGGGTTTTCTGATTCCTATATGCTAGCACAAAACTGGGAATTTTAGTCCCCAGACACCGGCACATAGAGGTAAAGACAACGTCTAGTAATCCCTAAACACTGGCACAAAAGCCTATGGGAGAATCCTGGCTATATTGGGCCCCGGACACAGGCACAATATGGTCCTGAGAGCACACCAGGAGCCATAGACACTCACACATAAGCATTATGAGAGTGTCCATGGTTTGAGGTAGATCTAGGTATGTTCGACCCCGGACGCCCTCATCCAGTTCAAGTGGGAGTGTCTAGATTTGTTCCAGACACAGTCTTCCAGTTCTGGAGAGAGTGTCCAGGACTGCTATAGATGTTCACAAAACTCCTCTTGCTTGCATCTAGGACTCAAAGATGAGTTCTTAGTATTTTGAATATTCTGCTCGGTGAGAACAGTTTTTAGTACAACGACAGTAGTATCAAGCAGTTGACTATAGTCAATGATAGCACACTATAGTCCTCAGAATCAGTTTTGTGATTATACGCATGATTAGATCTATTTCATTGATATCATAGTTGTTTCGTTGCATAGATAAAGTTATAGATCATTGTACTCTGTTTTCTGAATCATTTGATGACGATCTAAGAAGAAGAATATTTGCAATGGTTTTCCCTATAGTGGGTTTTTCTTTGGTCTCAGACCATTCCTGGTGTATCTATGTGTGCATGCTTTTCTTCTATTTTTCCTTTATGTTTCGCTGCATTGATGATGATGCTATTGTTCTTTCTATATAATTGCATATGTTGATGAATAATGGTGTATATCTAAATAATTTAATGATGATATGGGGTGAACTTAATTTATTAATGAATAAATGCAATTATCAAAGCAAACTTATAGTGTAGCCTATGAAAAATTAACATGGTATCAAAGTTGGGTCGAAGAAAAGCCATGGAGATGACCCCAATGATGACACCTTTGATGGAATTAAGGAGAGGATGGTGGAGACCTAGAATAATTCTAAGGTTTGAAGAAAGCCCTAGGCAACTTGATTATTAGGGTTTGATGGATTCTATGAGGTTAAGGTTGGAGAGAAAACCTTGGTTTATGGAAACAATATGAGATATGTAACCTAGCTAGTCAATGTAAAGATGCTCAAGCACTTGACAAAGATTTGATGAATCCCTAGATGGGATAATCCCTAACATGCTTGGTTGGATAACTAAAGGAAACATTGGTATATGGACCATGGACATTGATGGCTCTTGAAATTGGTTCAAGAGGGAGAGGATCATCTCTCATTGAAGATAAGTATTTCTTGACTCATGATGCCTCTTACTTTTATTTATACTTATGGATATGATTATTATTATACTTCCTACATATGTATTTGAGTATATGGATGTTTCTAACCTCCTTGATGAGATAGATCCTTCTTGAGGATCATTTGAAATGTAGGAAGGATGGCTAGAGTTGGAAAAGGTTAAAAGGAACTATATGAAAAGATTACAAAGTGCTTCAAGTGCCCTATGTCTAATGAAAATGTGCGTTGGTATTTGAATACCACAAGGTATGTTGTATTTCAAATGTAACATTGGATGGCTCGATAAGACCTAAGGTATGATGATAATGTCTCTTTCTTTGATGGCTCATACATGCATATGGAAGTGACTTGGATTTATGTACCCTATGATGAAATGATGCACCTGGTGTTGAACATTTTGATCTTCTTGAATTCTATGAGGTTATCTAATATTGATACATTGATACACTTGATGATTGGCTAACATCCATCCGTTGGATATCTTAATCCTATAAAGAAGGCTAGCACGTTGACTCTAGTAAATGATACTCTTGATACTTGACATGATGGATTTCATATAGAATGATAGCTCATTGACTCCTATATATTTCTGTTAATAATTCTTGTGATAAGCATGATGAAAGCATATGGAAAGAGAGATTGAAACTCAATGTTTTGATAAAGTCTTATTGAATGGCCTAACTTGGTCTCATTGATCATGATAAGCATGGTAAATATCTATGGTCGTGTCTTGATGGAATGTCATAACTTGATGAAGTGACGTGATAGAAAGTGTTCATAATCTTCGAGATATGATGTTGCATTTATATGTTGATTTGAGTATAACCTTTGATGAAATATTGATGTCATAGCCATAATAGATATATGGTTATGATCAAATTTGTTGTTTCTTGAGTCTAGTAGAGACAAGTTGATGACATAGATTCCCAGTCAGGGGGAGAATCTCTTCTCAATATTCTTACTCTTATTACTATTTATATTTTGTACTGTTGAAGTATGATTTATGTGCATCTGACATAATTGATCTGAAACAAAGTCTCATATCTGAAGCTTGTACAAAAAATAGGTTTTTCGCTCCAGACACAGGCACTGAACTGGGAAATCTCGTCCTTGGACGCACCCATGTTAAGGACCAGGTAGCATCCAGGCAGCTAAAGATGATCCCATGCTAACCTAAAGCGAGCCTCCAGGGGTTTGACTATATTTGACCATCATTTGAAGCTTTCTGAAACTATCTTAACTCTGAATCAAGGTGTCTCTAACATATTATGTCATTGCAATCTGATTTTTGAAGTAGTTGGGTTAAATTGTTGATCACATAAAAATGAAGTATTGTGCATGAAATCGGATGGTCACCTGGAAGATGTCAGTTCCACATATGTTTTGCATATAACAAGATATAGAAGCAGGAAAAACTTGAATGTTTTCCATAACATGAACATGCATACTGAACTTGTGTTTGTAGGTGATTGGGACATACATAAAGATCTGCCACTATGTTTGTGCTAGAAGAGTTTGGCATGATTTGTCTGATTGATATAGATGAGTAGTCTTTAGTGTTGTGTCATGATACTTGACAATAACTTGGAATTTTGAATTGATGATTGAGATATGTTCTGACTATAGATCTCTCTATGATAGTGACTTTCGACTTGACCTGATGACTAATGATCTGATTTGACGATTGGTTATTTGCCCTGATGTCTATGCTATGTGGGCATAATGACTTATGTGAGTATTTGGAAAAATGATTTTGTATTGGCCTCCTCGTTCCTAGCACAATGGTTGAGGTAATGATAGTTATGATTCAGCATGAAAATGGTACCTACATGACTCATCCTTGGTGTATGCATTTGCACCTAGTGATAGAAATGACTTGTATTGGGATTCTGAGAATGACTTGATAAAGTTCAGATTGATAATGCATGGTTGATGACAACTTGTTGGCATAAATGAAGTCACGACTTGATACGAGATCTCCCTATCTTTTGGTTGAAAGAATTGATATTGTGATGTTGATGACTTTGATAATGGTTTTGATCTCACTTCTAAACTATGATACGCTGACTTGTTTGATGTGATGGTATAACATTGATTTATGTAAGGCTAATTATGTTGGTTTAGCAAGGCATGGTTGTGATCTCACTTCTAAACTTTGATAAGATGACTCTGTTGATGTGATGGTATAACATTGATTTATGTAAGGCTAATTATGTTGTCTTAGCAAGTCATTATGCTTAGATCATTACATGAAGCAAGCTCCTCGATCCAGATATGTCTTTATTTGATAGTTATCTGATGAAGTCAGTGCAAAGCCTCATGAATGCTTCATCTTGACACTCTTCTTTACTCATTTTCCTTCTCCTTTGACTTGATAGGCATCAAATTTCAGGTTTTTGACATATTTCAAAAATGTTCCTTATTATTAAGTTAAATTTTGCATTGGCTACCGGATTCATGTAATTCTGCAACGAACATCTGTTTCTATAATAAAATCCATTGTTTAACAGGGTCCAAGGTGCCATTCAAGGAAAGAAAGATATGGGCATAAAGAGGTTGATCCCCTCAACAATCTCCTCCTATTTATCTGCACCAAATCATTAGAAGAAAGCCTGAATCGCGTGGTCAAATAAAAAAGTCAACACGTAGCTGGAGCAAGTGAGTGAGAGTCCAAGATGAAAACACCTCATGATTTTCTTTGTCAAATAGAAAATCATGAGTGAATCACTATCTGTTAGAAGCTAAAATTAGGAATCTCAGTTTGATAGTTTGAATTAGAAATCTATTAGCCGAAAGTAGGCATGAAAGCCTCAAACATTTATTTAATGGATTTTGTAAATACCGTAATGAAGGACAAAACAGACGATGACAGTGAATGAATATTTTGTAATTGTAATCATTTTGAAACTCTGTGTTTTCATTTAATGGAAGCGCCATTGAAGAATTGATGTGCAGTTAACTATTCTTTTTGTATTCAAGATTCTATGATCCATAATGAATTAAACAAAGTCTTTTGGTAGAAATCACATGAGAGAATTTTTTTTACCGAAAGACCTTGTTTAATAAGTTAACTATTCGTTGAAGCTTGAGACCTTTTATTTGTAGAGGGCCCCTGCAAACAGTGAGGGTTTTAACTTTTAGATTTTCCTTTTTGTTATTCTTTAATGTAGCATTTTCACGTATGTAATCATCGATTAAGAATATTAATCATAGCCATTTATAGTTTTGATCTTCTTATGGTAGCTTTACAGCTCTCTTTTCTAGTTTCTACAACTGATTTGAACATCAAAATACCAGTGATTTCCTTGTGATTTCTTTGGAATTTCGTTAAAAATCATTTCAACTTCATAGCATAATATGTTTATTTCTATAGATTTGGGTATATAGATTTCTTTCAAGTTTATGTTCGAAGAATTTTTACTCAAAAGTATTCTTAGTTTAATTTCAGAAGAAGAGTGGTTTGACTGTAGTTACTTTCTTGAACTTCCAATTTTGAAGCAAGTGTGAGTTAATATAGCTTTCATTCTGAAAGTGTGGGTTAATATAGTTTTCATTCCAAATGAATGTTTTTGATATTTTGATTTAGAGCTGGGTCACTGACATTCTCAATGTGGATTGGGGAGTCTGCACTATCTGAAAACAAGTTATTGATGGTTTTGTCCTATCATATTCTCTTCTCAGAAGCTTTTAAAAGTAGTACACCATTAAACTACATAAATTGCTAAGCTCTTTCCTATGTCCAATGCATGAACCTCCTACTTCTGCAGTCTCCCGAATGCTCCGTGAGTTTCTGAATCGACTACTCAAGGCAATAAGGGAAAAACTCAATCAGCCAAGAGAACTGAACTTTCCCCAATCAGACAGAAACCATACTCTGTCACAGAGTAATTTCCCCAATCAGACTAGAAACCATACTCTATTACAGATTATTCAAGTCAGGTCACATCAGGCCTGTCCAAGCTCTATACTGATACATTTAATGGAGGCAAAGACGCCAAAGTATACTAATCCAAAATAGTGTAACTAACCTTGGCTACTCTTAAATAGAAATTATGTTCCTAGTAAACATCTTGGACAACACAACCTTCTGAATCTGTGTGACATGGGTGCCCTGTCCACCCTAAAATAAAAAAAGAACACCCTTGTATGCAAATAAAGCAAAACTATCCCAACCTGACCATATGCAGTTCTTTCAACAAGTTGAGATTAAACTCAAAACCCAAATCTGTAAACTATCAAGAAAAAACTATACCCTGTCAATACTATGTCATGAAGCCCGGCTAGACATAAAAAGAAATTACATTCTCAATAACAAGACTACCTTACAAACCCAATCAGTGCCACAAAGAAGATGACCCATGTATCATAGATCAAGCAAAACTATAACAACATGTACTCTTTCAATACAGTGTCATGAAGCCCGGCTAGGCATAAACAAAAATTCCATTCACAATAACAAGACAACCTTATAAACCCAATGGGTGCCACAGAGAAGAAGACCCATGTATCACAAATCAAGAAAAACTATAACAACTTTCCCCTATGACAGTCTGCAATTCTATCAACAACTTGGGGATGAATCCAAAACCCAAATCTGTAAATATCAATGGAAGCAAACACATAAGACATTGAAATAAAGTGACCTGCATGAATAACAAGCATTAACAAACAATTTTACTGAATCAAATCCGTTTACTCTGCGCTACCAGTCTAAAACCAATAACAGATCAGCTTTTGATCTATTAGTAGTTTGACGAAGTGTATTCAAAACAAATACACTCTGAAGCTCCACGTGACGCCACTGTCATCAAGTCTAGGGATCGATTCTTGCCCTCATGCAGCCTCCTCTGCAGGCCTCGTCATCATTTTTACGTCGTCCTCTGCATGAACCCTTCACTGTAGGTCCCCACCCTCCTCTGGAGCAACTCCGCCTGCGCCCTCCTCAACACCCCCACCCTACTCTGCATCAAACACGGATATCCGCGCGCCGCGTGCAGGACGGGTTTGATAACGTGGTTAGGGTAAACGGTTCGATAAATAATAGCATTACTTTTTTTTAAAGGTGTTTTTTAATGTTCTAAAACATTTTTTATTAAATTAGACGGCTGAGTTTTGTTCAATCGTCTAACAAAAGTTCTAACGGCTACGATTAAGACAGAAAGGCATTTGGGGGAGTTCATTTAAGAGGGAAACGCCTTACGGCGTAACAAGGCACTCGTAAGGCACTCATATAAATCACGATAGATATACCATTTATATCATTATATATATTGATGCTTTGTATCATTTATATAGCCTATAACTACTCATTATACATATGTTGTTTTATATTTGTTGGAGAAGACCCATTTTGAATGAATATGTTTTTTTCCTATAATGATCTTAATCATTACTTAGATACTTCAGTTTATTATTATTTTAGTGTAGGTGAAATACTTATAGTTGAAAAAGGTAATTTTGTTAGATATATAAGTGAAATAGTAATATGATTTAATTAATTTTAATTTTATTAATTTTGATATATTATCAATTATATTAATGTATTAGGATATTTTTGATGTCATAATTTATATTTTTTGTTCTTTTTTATATTTAAGTAAGATTTTAATATAATTATATAGGTGATGACTTGAGTTTATAAGAGAGACGAGGAGAAGGGAGGGGTTAGCGTAGAGTTGGAGGGGAAGAGGGGGGGAATAAAGACATAGAGAGAAAGGTGGAGAGAGAGAGGGAGACAAAGAGAAGGGGAAGAGAGAGGGAAAGGAAGAGGGAGTAATAGAGATATATATAGATATGGAGTGTGTGTGTGTGTTGAGGGAGTGAGATAGAGAGAACAAGAAGAAGAGATGGAGGGAGATATAGTTATAGACGGTGGGGGGAGAGAGGGAAGAGGAGAGATATAGTGATAGGGACGGAGACAAACTCTTTTGTCTAATGAATATTTTGGTTTTTCAATAAAATAGATGCATTGATTTTAATGTAAATGTTTATTCCTAATCTTATTTTATTAGAGATCGAAGAAGGGAAGAAGAAAAACATATATAGATATGCAGAGAGAGAGGATGTGTGTTTTGGGAGGTGAGATAGAGAGACAAAGAAGGAAAGATGGAGGGAGATATAGATATAGCCAACGGGAGTAGAGAGGGAAGAAGAGAGATACAGAGAGAGGGAGGGAGACAAACTCTTTCATCTTATGAATATTTTGGTTTTTCACTAAAATAGAGGCATTGTTCAGTGTAGATGTTTATTCTTGATCCTATTTGATGAGGGGGAAGGGAGGGAAGAAGAAATACATAGAGAGAGAAAGGTGGGGAGAGAAAGAGAGTTACAAGGGAGATATGGAGAGAGAGTGAGGGAGAGAGGAGAGTGGAAGGCAAGAGAGAGAGATGGAAAGAGAGTGTGTATGTTTGAGGGATGGGTTAGAGAGACAAAGAAGGATAGACAAAGAGAGATAGACATATATATGGAGGGTGGAGAGAGGGAAGAAGAGAGAGAGACAAGGAGAGGGAAAGAGGGAGAGATAGATAGATATGGAGAAAGAGAGAGAATGTGTGCTTGAGGAGTGAGATAGAGAGACAAAAAAGGAAATATGTTGGGAGATATAGATATAGACGGTGGGGGGAGAGAGAGACATGGAGAGGAAGAGAGACAAACTCTTCCATTTTATTAATTTTTTGGTTTTTCATTTAAATAGATGCATTGAGTCAATGTAAGCACAAAAAAATATTGATGACGTGCACTGACATCTATGTTACAATAATTCAACCATAAATAAATACTTCAATTTTCATCTTACTTGAAATGTTTTCTTTGTGTAACTGTAAACTATTTCCAATTGACTACATTCTTATTATTCTCATTTTCTATCATTCAACATTGTTAGTAACTTTGCATTCAAATGAGGTAATAGAAAACAACCACCATTGAAAATTTGTTGGGGTTTAACACTCCATAAGTCACAATGATTGACCTTGGAAAAAGATACTATTAATATTAGAGAGCAAGAGAGACAAGGTATGATGTTTACTACAATAGCTTGACTTAAAGATTTGAATGATCTACAATTTCAACCACCCTTTTCATATGATCGATATGAAAAGATGGAAAAACTAATACATGTGGTGATAGCAATAGTAGAAGGAAATAAGTTGACTATATTTTTATTATTCACATTTTCTATCATTCAACGCTATTAAATTGTCACTTTGCATTCAAAATAACATTAAAGAAAGAGATAAAATCAAAATTGTTGTGATCACCCATAATTGAAACTAACCTAGATCTGATGAAATTAACATACCAGCTCGGTAGGTGCTCAGATTTCTTTGAGGGTTGGAACGATGAAAAGTTAGGGTTTCAAGCTTCTGCAAGTGTTCAACTCCATGGAGGGGCGCAAAGGGGGGAGCTCCACTCCCTCCTACAATCAGGCTGTAGCCAGCTGAGGTAAGAAACTGATAGAAACTACCAGAGGTCCTTCAAGAGAAGGGAAAAGGAACATTGAAGAAGAACAGGATTTGACCAATACAAGGGAGGATAATAGAACAAAAGAAAATGAGGAAGAAGACAAGAAACAGGAAGCAAAAAATAAAATGCAAAAGGGGCCATGTAAACCTAGTGTTGAGGTCACACCCAGAGTAGTTTTAAATGATCCTGCTCTGCAGGCACACATGGACCACATGCGGACCTATGCTATAATTTGTAAATTCATGGGGTTATGGCCCACAAAAAAGGCGCTACAAGAGTGGATTAAATACCACTGGAAACCGAAAGGAGGCATAGACCTACATCTTGGGTCAAAGGGTTTCTTCACTGTGTTCTTTACAAATATTGAGGATAAAGACAGGGTGTTTGAAGGAGGGCCCTACTTCTATGTAGCTACAGGCCTCTACAGGCGGCCTTGGATGATGAATTTTGTCTCGGAGCAAGAGACTTTCACTTCGGTCCCAGTCTAGGTAAGACTCTATTCCCTACCTCTAGATTACTGGAAAACTGAATCTTTATCTGTCATAGGAAACAAATTAGGGTGTTTTGTCAAAGATTTTGAGGCCACCAAAAGGGGAAAATATACTTCCTTCGCTCGAATATGTGTGGAGATGGATCTCTCTAGAGCTCTACGGGATGAGGTCATATTGGAAGTTTTTGATGAAGAATGGGTGCAAACAGTAGATTATGAACATATTCCTTTCCGATGTCGAGATGCCATGAGCATGGGCACCTATTTAGAGACTACCCTATCAGTAAAATAAAGAACAAAAATAAATCCACCACAGTGAAAGACACTGAAAACTTTCAAAAAGTGGGACATAGAGGAAAAGGGGGCAAAAGGGGGACAAAGAAACATTAAACAGAAGGGCAAGTACTAGAAGAAGAAGAAGAGACAACAAAAGTAGATCAGGTAATGGAAGGCAGCCCAGGGGAGAAGGAGAAAGAAGAAAATAGTGGGCAAACACGGGATATTAATAAATAGAAAGAGACTACGCTGTGCGATGGAGAACTGGAAATGGACCAAGAAATGACCCAGAGTGAGATGGAAATGGAGGATCATGAATTGCAAGATATTCTTGATAGAGAACACCTAGATCTGGAAGGGTTCTTGAAACAGGGGACCATGGGAGGGGTAGACCACTACCTCAAGAACAGTTCAACAGAGTGCAACAGCTGTTCCTATGTAAACATTAGGCTAAAGGGTTGGAAAGGCAAAACAACAATGAAATGTAGGGCAATGAAGGTGTGAAAACTATGAAAACCACACCAAGATTAGCTCCTAGAAATCCAGGAAGGAAAATAGGCAGAAGAAAGCAGAATGAGTTATTGATGGAATGTGGAAAGCTAATGATAGATTCAGGTAAGATGAAAGATTTAACCAGTTACTCCTTTACAAATCTTTCATGATGAAGTTCACATCTTGGAACATCAAAGGTTTAGGAAGTAAAAGAAAACAAAGAATACTTAGCAATAGAATGAAACAAGAAGCTCCGGATATGATCTTTATCCAGGAAACTAAATGTTCCATTCAAAAAATAAAAGAAATACACAGTAAATGGCTCAATAAATATGAGTTTCTAGAAGTAAAAGCAGATAAGACAACAAGAGGTATACTTACTCTTTGGAACCCCCAAAAGATTGGCATAATAGATGCTGAGGCATCTAGGAATTATTTATCAATGGTTATTCAACCTGTGGGAGATAGGGAGACTTATTTGATTACAAATGTTTATGGACCCCAAAGACGGATGATAAACTCAGGCTTCTAGATTATCTTGTGTAATTAAGAGATAGACATGCAGGAGTACCATGTATCATGGGTTGGGACTTCAACATGATCAAATCACTATCGAAGAAAAAAGGTGGAACCAAAACTTTAAGAAAAGACTCTATAGCATTACTTTTATAGACAATATGAAGCTAGTTGACACTGATATGAGTAATGGCCTCTTTACATGGAACAATAAGAGAGGAGGAGAGTCTCAAGTAGCCTCAAAGTTAGACAGGTTCATAATCTAAGAGGACCGTATGCTCACAGGTAAGGAAATGACAGTGAGAATTCTCCCCTTTGGAGGCTTGGACCATTGGCCTGTACAACTTAAGGTTCAGGGCATTAACAACCCCAAGAACAGACCTTTTAGATTTGAGAATATCTGGCTCACCCACCCAGATTTTATCAGAAACATTGCAAAATGGTGGACAAAAGATCTACATATTTAGGGTACAAGAATGTTTCTTCTACACAAAAGAATAATACACATCAAGCTCAAACTCAAAGATTGGAAAAAGAATGAATTTGGTAATATTTTTGAAGCGAAAAAAGTTGTTGAACGTAAAATGCAAGAACTCAATCAAGCCCTTATCGCGGATGGCTTTGATAGAGTTATAAATGATCAAGTCACCAAGCATCATCAAGATTGGGAGAACTATGTAAACAAGAGGAGATATTTTGGAGACAAAAATCAAGAGTTTAATGGCTAAAAGAAGGGGAGCAAAACACTAGGTTTTTCCACAGATCCACCATGGCAAACAGATCTCATAACAAGATCTCATCGATCAAGGACGTCGAAGGTCAACTACTCAATACCCATGAAGATATAGAAGCTATTTTGGTTCAGCACTTTCGAAGTATCATAGAGGAGACTATTTTAGATAGAGCTCATTTTATCAGGGACTTAACAAGGCACATACCTAAGCTAGTAACAAGAGAGGATAATTTCAATCTCAATAGGCCAGTGACTGAAGAGGAGGTTAGTGAGGTCATCAAAGAAATGCATAATGGTAAAGCGCCAGGCCCTGATGGTTTCAATGTGGATTTCTTTAAAGCTTGCTGGAACATTGTGAAGCAAGATATTCTGAATGTCATGGAGGACTCCAGGATGAATAGAGCCATTTTGAAGGTGCTCAATACATCCTTCATCTCTTTGATCCCCAAATAGGACATTGCTCAGACTCCAGATAGATTTAGACTCATAGCTTTGTGGAATGTGGTATACAAGATAATATCCAAAGTTATTGCCAATAGACTCAAACCCCTTCTTCCTACTCTAGTTTCTGGGGAGCAATCAGGATATGTGGAGGGTAGACAAATCCTCAATAACATCATTCAAGCGCATGAGGTGGTTCATTCATTGTTAAGCAATAGGAAGGCGGGAATTGTTATGCAATTGGACCTAGCCAAAGCTTATGATAAGTTGAATTGGACCTATATCAGGAAGGTCCTTCTAGCCTTTAGATTTGACCATAACTTGGCAAGATGGGTTATGGCCATAGTAACTTCTTCTAGCTTTTCAATTCTAGTTAATGGTTCTCCATCCAAGACTTTTACTCCTTCAAGATGCCTCAGGCAGGGAGATTCGCTCTCCCCCTTTCTCTTCATTCTCATGATGGAAGGACTTGGTCGATCTATCAAGCATGCTAAAGAAGTGGGTAACATCAAGGGTCTCCAACTCTCTGAGACTGGACAAGCTTTGACCCATCAACAATTTGTTGATGAAACCATGCTACAGGCAATCCCCACGGTCAAAGAAGCACTAGCTTATAAACAAATCTTGAGGGACTTTGCCATGGCTACAGGTATGTAGGTAAATCTCTCCAAATCTAATATTTTTTTCTTTAACACTAATATTGCTATCTAGAGGAATATCTCCAGAATTCTGGGCTTTCAAAGGGATGTCCTTCCTTCCAAATACTTGGAAGTTCCTCTAACTGATAAACCTTTTCACAAGAGTGTTTGGGAGCCGGTGATTAACAAGATGCAAGATCAAACTCGGAAATGGACTATTAGATCTTTAAACTTGGCAAGTCGATTGGTACTTACAAAAGTTGTACTTCAATCAATCTCTGTCTTCATGCTTTCAGCCCTTCCAGCTCCAAAAGGAGTTTTGCAACAATTTAGAACCATTCAAAGACTTTCTTTGGGGTAAGGGGGAGGAGAGAAAGAAATGGGCCTTGGTAGCTTGGGATAAGATTTGAAAACCTAAAAACCACGGAGGTCTTGGACTGGATGATCCAGAAATGCTAAGAAAAGTTTTAGGGGCAAAATTATGGTGGCATTGGGTAAAAGATCCAAAGGCTCAGTGGGCCCGTATTTGGAAAGAAAAATACGCCAGCAATTGGCAAGATAATGATCACATAAGGATGACTAGCATCGTAAAAGGCTCATACATCTGGAATAAAGCTTGGGAGAATAGAGGCTTAGTGCAAAAAAATAGCTTCTGGGAAATCAGAGAGGGAGATCTTGCTTTGTTTTGGGAGGATAAATGGCAACAAGAGCCTACACTTCTAAGAGAGGACTTTGTGGACCTCAAGAAAGAAACTGATACCAAAGGGTTATTTAAGGTAAAGATTTTTGGGATCAAACCAATAGTGAAGGAAAATGGAGAACCTAGAAGAATATGGATACAGAGATGATAGCCCCTTGAAAGCAAAAGATGATGCACTTCTAACAATGTTGGACCAAAGGAAAATTCTGGTTTTAGAGGGGCATGACCAACTTAGATGGGGCAACAATAATGAAGGTACCTTCAATCTTAAGGAGGCAAAGCACATAATCCTGGAGCTGGATTCTAATGAACCGGACAGGGTTTGGTAGAACCTATGGAGGCATCAAGGATGGATGAAAATCAAACTCTTCATGTGGCTGGTATATCATAAGAAAATTCTGACCTGGGAAAACATTCGGAAAATGGGTGTTTTGGGACCTTCTAGATGCCAGCTTTGTGAATCCCAAGAGGAAACGATGGAGCACCTTCTAAATAATTATATTTTCACCGCCAGGTTGTGGGATACTTTTGCCACAATTTTCAAATAGACAGACAGGGATAAAGGAAGCATTATCAATACCCTTAATAACTGGAGAAGAAACTTCTCTGATTATGAAATTATTCGCTCAGCTTGGGCTTTAACTCCAAGCTTCATAATATGGAATGTTTGGAAAGAAAGGAACTATAGAATCTTAAAAAATGAAAAAAATTCCTCCCAGCGCATTATTGCGCAAATCTTAAGACAACTTAAGGAGACGGTGGGAACTTTAGTGTGAACTTCCCCAAAGAATCCACTTTCAGAAGCTGAAATGTAGATACTTCTTCAGTTGGGTATGCAAGGGCTTATACCTGAGGGCATAGACAGGAAGGTGAAGAAACTGGTCAATAAGCCAGACTACTGGCATCCTCCCCCTCAAGGTTTTTTGAAATGCAACATTGATGGGGCCTCAAAAGGCAACTCAGGTATTGCTAGTTTTGGAGGGGTGTTAAGGGATGAAAATGGAAGCATCATTTTTATTTTTCATTGCCATTTGGGAAGAGCTACAAACAATATGGCAGAATTAATGGCACTTAAGAAATGTTTAGAAATCCTAAAGCAGGACAATCTCCAGAATATAATAATTGAAGCCGATTCTAAGTTAATCATTAATTCGGTCAAGAGAATATGTTGTGGCACGGAGCAAGAAAAAGCCTCAAGACACTCGAGGCTACTTCAGGTCTTTCAAAGGATTCAGTTTCACCTTCTGTGCTTGCGAACCGTGAGTTTTAATCATGTGCGAAGGATGATAAATAAATTGGCAGACATTCTAGCCAATCAAGGGGTGCTCTGCACCAAAATCAAGGTCAAGTTGAGTTGTCAAGAGATGCCTCATAATAGATTGAGGGAGCATTGTCTCAATCAGGCGGATGAGGATAGAATGTTATTTCGAAACAGAGTCACAGAGACGGGGTCTAGTTGATTCGGATTCTATATGAAGTGTTATTTAGAAGTGATGTTACAATTGGGATGCAGGTCTTTGTCTGCCTCCTCAACCCAGGTAAGTGAAAACCCAGAAGTCTCATGTGGAAGTTGCTCGGCAGACAGTGGTTCTCAGATGACCGAATGGAGAACATCAAGAATGGTAAGAATATTTTCATCTTCCCTTGGTTCAAGCGCCTGAGGAGTTGGGATGGTGTTAGGGATTAGAGGCTCGGCTTTCTCAGCAGACTCAAAACCCCATGCATTACTTCCAGTGGTGTCAATACCTCCCTCGGGGTGGTTTCTTGTTTATCGCATGCCCTTAAAGCCAGGAGCAGTTTTTCGGAGATGGGAGCGATTCCACTCACCACGCAACACGTGGCCAAGGTTGGGGAGAGAATACCGTCCTCATCGCACGATAATTCTCTGTGCTTTTGGTTCATGTGATATGATCCTCCGTCATTGGATCAGGCGAGGAGAATCAATGGTCAGGGAGCAGCATGCACGTTGGTGGGTCCGGGTATTTTATCGCGCGGTGGGTCACAAGGTGATCGCGCGGTAATTCTTTGTGCTTTTGGTTCATGCGATATGATCCTCCACCGTTGGATCAGGCAAGGAGAATCAACGGTCAGGGAACAACGTGCATGTTGATGGGTCCAGGTCTTTTGGCCTTTTATGCATCGTTTATTTTGGATTTGAGTTGCTTTGGGTCTGTTGTTTGGGTCTTTAAGACCTAGTTGGTGGATTTTTATTTTGGTGAGGCTTTTACCCACGGCTAAAAGGTTTAGCATGTGGTCGTCTGTATTATATGTAATTTTACCCTTTGAACATTTTTAATAGAAGGCACGACTCTTGCATTAGCAAAAAAGAAACTAACCTAGATCCATCTTAACCTCGAATCTATCAAGCGTTGAGAGGGATCAAATCTCTCGAGGTGCAAACCTTTCCTCAAATTGTGCACTAAAAAAAGATATTTGATCCCTCTTGGCGCTTGATAGATCCTAGGGTAAGATGGATCTAGGTTGGTTCAGATGCATCATATTGCTGGAAGGCTAAGGGTTCTTATCTCCTACCTTTTTGTTATTTGTAAAGTCATTTTTTGTTTAGAATTTTGTTTAAGCTTTTGAATCTGAATGTGAATATGACAAATTTGAATATCTGTTGAAGTAATTTAAAATTGTTGTAATCAAAAGTATTTAAGTTTGAAAATGTATGAAATTAATATAAATGTTAATGTATTTTTTTATGTATAAATAAAAATTATACTTATTTTTTAT